>JAKTXF010000070.1:0-12284 GCA_030561465.1 Suhomyces kunorum | reverse complement strand
CTAGTTAACCCACAATTCAAGCCCTTCTGCCGTGGTTTTTGCCCTCCACCGCTCCAAACCCACCCCCACGTCTCCTTGTCTCCATCACTCCATTTTCCCGCCCCGTCCCACCGTCTGACGTCCGCAGGGTAGCTTCTCCTTCACATCTCTGTCTACCGCCATGGACCCGCCGACACCGTTCCACGCCGTCGCTACTGCGGCCCCAGACTCCTACCTACTCCTATTGACTCATCTATGTGCGTACTTGAAGCACAATGGCTATCACGAGTCCGCCAGAGCCATTCTACACGAGCTTTCCACCTCTCCTTCCCCCTCGTTCCTGCCCCCAGAAATCTCCTCCCTTCACGCCGCCCCTCCCGACGTCTTCCTCCTCGATTGGTGGTCCATTCTCTGGGCTATGCAGCTGTCCATGGACCCCTCCATGAATCAAGTTATCAACAACATGGCTAAACCGGCAGCAGACGATAACCCCATGCTGCTGTCTCTTCGCGGACGCATGCCTCCTCCCTCCGTCAATCGCCTCGCCAACGTCAACCAGTACCAGCAGCAGTTGCGACTCCAGCAGATGAAGATGCTGTTCCAGCAGGGACAGCAACAAGGGCAGCAGCAGAACCAGCAACAGGGCCAACCTCCACAATCGCAGCAGAACCAACAACAGACCCAACTCCAATCACCTTTACTAGTCCATCCCCAGCAACCGGCCCGTTCAAGTCCGCCCTCCTCCGCAGACTCCATCAACGACTACCAGAAAAACCTCCAGCAGATGGAGAACCAGAACTCGTTCCAGCGCAAACAGTTCCTCATGAGGCAACAGCAGCAGCAGCAGCAGAACCAACAAAACCAACAAAATCAGCAAAATCAACAAAATCAGCAAAATCAGCAAAACCAACAAAACCAACAGACGTTACAAAACCAACAGAATCTACAGGCCCAGCAGAACCCCCAGGGCCAGCCTCCCACCCAGCAGAACCAGCAACAACGCTTCCAGTCCCAGTTCCAGCATCAACAACAACAACAACAACAACAACAACAACAACAACAACAACAACAACAACAACAACAGCAGCAGCAGCAGCATCTCCAGGCTCAACTGATACGATACCAGCCAGAAACAAAACCCGAGGCGTCTAGTCCCTTGGTAAACCAGGCGTTTCCCCCAAAATCAGCCAAACTTCCCTCCCAGGGACAGCCCTACATGGTACAGCCTTCGCAGCCACCCTCCAGACACCCTAGCCAGAGTCTAGGCATGTCCAACGGGGCGGCCACGATGATATCGCCGCATATGGGCGTGGGAGAGGACCCCATGCGGGTGGAAGACGCTTTCTCGGATACTCGAGGTTCTGGTGCAAATTCCATGTTCACTGCCAATGGTGCCATGGGCATGAAGGATTTCTCCAATGGCAACGACCCCATGCAACAGCAGCAGGCCAACTTGCAGTATCAAATGCAGCAGAAGCGGTTGAAACTCATGCAGCAGCAACAAGCACAGCAGCAGGCCCAACGGGCCCAACAGGCTCAACAAGCACAACCTCCTCATCCCCAGCAACAGCATCCCCAACAACAGGTACCGCAGCAGCAACATCAGCAGCAGATACAGCAGTTACAGTCCTTCAACAACAACTCCACCTACAACGATGCCTTGAGCATGAATTCGGGCTTCATGAACGCCAATGCCCAGTCGCTCACGGGAGACCCCATTGTGGACGAAATGAAGGACCCCATGAACACAATGGGGCCGCTTATGGGAGACTGGTTGAGTCTGATGGGCTCGGGGCCCATCTAAGCCATGTGAGCCTCCACATCTAGAGACAGAGGCATAGAAACCAGGATTGCTTTCTCGTGAACGATTATTGTTGTTTGAAGAGAGGGCAAAGAACCATGCCTCAATACAAGACCTCCATAGAAGAGGTGGATTCTCCAACGGGGCTCAATTGGACCGTGAATTGACCCTGGAGACAGGTCTGTGGCTCTGATCCCGTCAACAGACGAAACACACACAGACGCTTCCAGCAGACGAGCCCATCAGAGCTTTTGCGGACGTTACCAGGAGACGACACCATTTGGGTGTTTTTGCGAGATGGGGCCCAAATGGATGATTTTGCGGAAGATAACGCCAATTGCGCCGCCAATTGGGTGTTTTGCGGACCGAGGCTGCCAAGGGGGTGATTTTGCGGAACACGCCACCTCCCAGGCACCGTTTGGGCACAGCAGCTCCCTTTTCCCTTACCGAGCACCGGTAACAATGTGACACTTGCACGGATGGACGTTCGCGGTATTGTGGTAATATTCCGTACATCGAGTGTGAAAAATTCCCAATTTCACCGCAGACCACTTCTAAAAAAATGGAAAAGTCAGTTGTGTTACTCATTCAAATCTCCACTCAAAATCTCCACTCCATTATCCTCCACTCTCCGCATTAATCCTCAATTACTTCACATCCCTCTCATCAACTCCCTATTTACGAGTCACGAACGTGTAAGCAGTTGTTCCCGTAGAACCGCTTCTGCCTCGGATCCGGTGGTTCCCTTCCCGATGCCTTCCGCATCGGGAACTCGGCTATTCCATGCCTTCTCCATCGCACCATCAATGTCGCACAATGCTGCCCTATCGACTTGGTTTGTTCCTCCTGCCTGTTTGGTGCTGATACCCCATATGCTCCAGTTGCGCGCCTGCATATACTTCCCAAAGTAGAAAGCTCCTACCAACCAAAACAAAGACTGTGATTTTAGGGTCGGTCTTGTTATATCCAGGCAACTTGTTCCCAGTCCATGTTCCCAGCAGCACCGGATCATCACTAAAGGCCCCCTACCATTCCCCCGTGTTCTTGTTTCAGTGAGGCCCGTCGCTCCCTTTTCCCCGGCCCTTTTCCCCTGTCTGCCTCCCCTAGCTCATGGTAACGCCTACGGCCCCATCTCCGTCCCCTTCGAGCTGTTCCCCATGAATTTCGACCGCTTGAACCCGCTATCCAACTATCTCGCCAAAAACGGTGTAGAAATGAGCGACTGGGGCATCGAAGATACCTCTTCTCGGACCACTTCCCATTTCCTGGCATATGACCATTTCCGCCGTCCCAGCAACGTTTTCTTCGAGGACGACCAATCCCAGCACTCTAGCCAATACCTCCACCATAGCCATGATAAGCCTGCCGTCCACCAGGTCCCACCCACCACCGAGAACTTCTCCAAATTCATCCAAAAATACCTCTCCATGGACCAGATCACAAACGAGTTCTGGGAGAAATTCAAGTACAACTTGGTGGTTTCGAGCCTTTTGGAGGATTCCATGATCTTGTCCAAAAATGACCAGTCCCTCAACGATCTTGTCCGCAAGGCTACAACGGCTACAGTAGGTGGAAAACTGTTCTCCCCATACGAGTCTTTCGTGCCAGGACTCAATGCCGACAGTTCAAATATACGCATCACCGAAACCGCCTACAACTTGAAGTACTCACCCTCCTACAATAACTTCAACTACATTCTCAATGTCATCAATCTAATCATTTTCCTCTTGAAACAAAGACACCAAGGCATCCGTCACAACACCAAACTCTCTGCATCGAATCAGCTCCAGTTATTCAAGCTCTTGTTGATTATTTCCTCCAAACTTGTGAAGTATAGAAAGTTCAACCTTATGGTGAGAACATCCCAGAATATCAACTCGGTCAACCGATTTTTAAAGCTCAATTACCAGCTCAATAAGAAAATCATCACCAACCTCATTTCCTACAAGGAATTGGACATGTTTAACTTCATCAATCGGCAGGCTACTCCAGGTAACGACGTGGAATCCTACAAGAATGAGCTCAAGACACTTCTTCTTCATACATTAGAGTTTTTGAACTTCAATTTGAGAACTTCTATCACCCAATTATTGCCTTACATGAATGGAAACTTGTTTGAACAGTATTGTATGATTAATAGCATCAACTTGGACGTGTTAAATCAAGATTTTGAGAGCACCGGTGATGAAGACGAGGACTCAGAATCGAATGACAACAGTGCTTTAGATAAAATCGTGTTTAATATCAAGAAATTCAACCATTTACGGAAAGTCTTGGTTTGTCAATTGCTCACTTTTAACGAAAGCCCCATCAAGTACAACTTTTTCACGTACAAATTAATGGATCAGTTCAACATGGATTCGTCTAATGCATCACTCAGTGAAACAATGTACATGTCGGATTTGAGAAAGCTCGGAATTTTGGAATCCGTCTTTCAAGAGCACAACCAGGTTTTGGATAACTTCAATTCTACTTTTGAAAGGTTTGATCAGGTGTATGTTAATCCTGTAAAACGGCAAAACCCTGTGGTATCAGTTGAGAATCAAGACATCCTTGCATTCAATGACCTTAAGCATAGTATCAAACTTGAGCAAGAAGTGACGACACCCAATAATATTTTGATCATGATCAACAAGCTTTCGAATCTTACTACCAACTTGAAGTTCTTTAACAAATACAACCAATCAACTAAAGATATTGACAATGTGGATGAGCTTCATGAAAAGGTAATGATTTTCAACCAATTCAGTGAAGAGTTGAACAACATTAGACAACTCTATCAACTGAATTTGACTGAATTGCAAAATGAATCGAATAACCAAGATGGAGGGTTGTCTCCTGTGAGTTCGAAGTCGTCATCCAGCTTTACTTCGCCAAGATCCTCATTAGTTGGTAACCCAGGATTGAAGTCTTTCCATAATTCATCAATCAAGAAAAGGTATTCACTTCCAGCTTCAACTTTCAAGACACCAAATAGCCCTATCAGCCCTATGACCCCTATGATGAACACCAACTCCTCCAACTCAAACTCCAACTCCAACCCCAATTCTAATAATGATAAATCCCCTGCAACTGCGACGCCAGACTCTTCCGGTAAGAAATACAAGCGTCTATCTACTGGACTTCAATTGGGGCTATTGACCGTATTTGAAGATCCAAACAATCCTTCAACTTCCTCAAAAAGGATGTCCAATGGGTCATCCAGAAACAACCAAGCAAACAATAATAATTTTCTCCAAGATATAACCGAGAAAGATGATATCCAACGCAACGGACTAGGCGTTTCCTATGATGACAATTATATCAATATTTTACCACCCTCTAGTTATGAAACTTATAACAAACATGCACTAGATCAACTTTCAAATGTTGTTGCATCTAAAAAGTACAGTCTTCGAAACCTGAATCGGTTCTCACTCAATTCCATGAGCTCCAATGTGAGTGGATTGAGTGAGCTCATCAGCTCAACACAAATCACGAGCTTCATAGAAGACGAGGAAAATAACGAGGAAGGATTGATCAAGGGTAACTTTCAAAAAGGCTCAGATCAAAATATAACCAAAGAAGAATTGAAACTGAAACTAGAGGAGAGTTTTAACAGGATTTATGACTTGGAAAATGAAAATAAACTTCTCAAGTCGAAACCTAATGAACTGGCTCAATCCGATCAATTACAGACGAAGGAAAAAGAAAGCACTATACAAGTGCTTCCAGAGAATACTATAACACCGAACTTGCCCAAATCGTTCTTATCTGAATTGGAACAAACGTTGACAAAACCAGATATGTCTAACGTGGTTCAAGACAGCTAACTACAATAACAATAATGTTCACTTATGTAATTCTCGAGCAACCTGCTTCGACCTGGTTTAATGTTAAATTATTTAGAATATTATAGATATCAAAAAAAGTAATTTTATTAATATACAACTTCTATACATATGACAGTCACATTAAACTATTTGAAGGCGTCACTGTGCCTGAAAATTTTCCTTCACCTTCATGATACATTTCTTCTAATCTCCTGGTATTCAAACTTCCATTACCTTCTGGTGCTGGAGAACTCGTTGATGTCGAGTTCAACAGCTTATCATCATCACCGCCCAACAACAAGAATGCAACATCCTTCTTTTTGTTGACCACTTCGTCCTTTTTGATCATCGCTTTTCCTTCCATGACGACCTGTTGAACTTGTTCTTTTTGCTTAGCCCTGTCTCTCATTCTTTCTTCAATTGTTCCTCTGGCCAATAATCTATAAACCGTAACTTGACGAGTCTGACCCAATCTATGGGCACGGTCCATGGCTTGTGAATCAATAGTTGGATTCCAATCAGAATCATAGAAAATCACAGTATCAGCAGCGGTTAAATTAATACCCAATCCACCAGCTCTAGTTGATAATAAGAAGATAAAAATTTCTGGCTTTGTTTGCCAATCATGCACTAAATCACGACGATCGTCCAATTTCGACGAACCATCTAATCTGATATATTTATGCTGTTTAAATGTGAGATACTCTTCCATTAAATCCATCATTTTCGTCATCTGGAAGTAGATTAAGACTCTGTGATCATTCTGCTTGAGTTCATTCAACAATTCATCAAGCTTGGCCAATTTACCGGCATCCGTGATAAATCTATTCATGGAAGGCATTCTAATGTTCGAGTAATCGAATTGCTTATTCAATGGTTCAGGTAACATATTTGATGCAGGAAAATCCGATACTGGGATCTTGTTCAATGCCAATTCGTATTCGGTATTTAATGACAATGGCATTAAACTTGATCTGATTTTAGTATCGAAAAGTACATCTTCCATCTTTGCGGTGTATGATGCTGTGCTGCAAAGTGGTACAATGGGAGGTGCAGATGCTTTGGGTTCAGCTGCTGGGTTCAAGGCTTCTATTCTTGAGCCGTAGAAAACTTGTCTTTGAACTTCGTAAAGCTCATGAGAATCACGAGAATCAGAAATGATTGGAGTCTCATACTCTGAAATTAAGAACTTTTTGGATGATGGAACAAACACTTCCTCATCGTATAGAAATTTATATCTGTTTGTTGTGATTGCATCAATGTAGTTGCGTTTATCTATTGCTCTCTCAATCACATTTTTCCTTGATAATTTTTGCAACTCGTAGGGAGAAGTATCCACAAATCTTAACCAAGAAAATGCGTTGTTCTCCTTGGTGTTTGAAGGATCATAAATGTTGAACTTCTCGTAAATTCCATTTTTGGAAAGCGCATCATTGGTGTAAGAGGGGGTCAACACATCATCATATATCAATTTTGGTAAATTGTAGCGAATGAGGTTCTCGGTAGTATAAGCTACCTCCATTCCTCCAGTTTCTCTTAAGAAAGAAGACGTTTCCGCAAAAGAAGCCAACGACAAAGCTGACTTCACATCAGCTCTTTCGAATAAATCAGGATGGTTGCAGACCTTACGGAACTGCATAACCAAATTAATTAAGTTGGTATTATCGTCACCTGAACTTGAGCTTGAGTCTAACAAATCCATAATCGAAATTTGAGATTTCAACATTTGGTAGTAACGCTTCTGTCTGTTGGTTAAGTCACAGAAGATATCGATTTCGACCTTGTCACCCAATTCACTTTGAACGTTCTTCTTGATACGTCTCAACATGAAAGGCTTCAAAATCATGTGGAGTCTTCTCAATTGCTGTTCATCCAAATTAGTATTCGATTGTGCATGGCTTTCGATGTCTTTCGAAAACCAGTCACTGAATTCATCGTGAGAGTCGAATAATGAAGGCATGATAAAATGAAGCAAGGCCCATAATTCTTGCATGGAGTTTTGAATGGGAGTACCCGTCAACAATAATCTGTTACGACACGAGAATGACAACAAGGATTTCCATCTGGAGGATTGTGACGACTTGATCGCCTGTGCTTCATCTAAGATCATGTATTGCCACCTCATTTTCTGGAAGTATGCAGCATCGGCAACCACCAATTGGTAGGAAGTGACCAAGACATGGAATGGAGCATCCTTTCCATACCTGACATTCTTCCGATCCCAGAACTTTCTCAAGATCTTACGATCCTTGGCATTACCCCAGTAGGGCAAGACTTTAAATTCCGGCACGAACTTGGTGATTTCCTGTTGCCAGTTATGCAAGGTAGAGGCTGGGGTTACCACCAAGAAGGGACCCCAGATTCCGTGGTGCTCTGCCAAATAGGACAAGACAGAGATCGATTGGACGGTCTTACCTAATCCCATTTCGTCGGCTAAAATACCGTTGATACCCTGTTCGTAGAGATTGGCCAACCAGTTGAGACCCTTGAGTTGATATTCCTTCAAAGTACACTTGAGCAATTTTGGTTGCGAAATAGAAATGTCGCCCATGAGAGTCGGATTCTGGAAGTTCATTTCATCACCATTCTTGTCCTCTGGTGGACCGTCGAATTCTCTGGCCTTGTTTTGTGCTGCCTCCAATGCACTATGGGCATTGGCAGCAGCGGCGTTGTTGAAAAGCTCATCGTCATCTTGGTCGAAGTCAAGACTGCCGATGTCCTGTTTCTTCGATCTGTCGACATCGGCATATTTGTCGAGCTCATTATTGGTTTGAGACTTCACCGCAGGATCAGAATCGCTGCCCTCGACTTCTTCTGTCTTGATCTTCTTGCCGATAAAATGGGAGTACAACTCGGTCTGGGTGATCAAGAAATTCAACTTTCTCGACTGTCTCTTTGCTTCCCGCTCTTCTTCCTCTTTCTTGGCCTTGTCGATCAATTCTTTCTCGTGTTTCTTACGCAACTCGCGTTCAATACGCTCATTGCGCTTCCAGAAATTGAACATCTCTCTCATGGCCCGCCGGGCCTTGGTGGTGAGGTCCTTCTGGGCCTTGTTGTTCTTCAATTGCCACCTTTTGGCCTCTCTTCCAGCCAAAATGGCGGTTTTCTTCAAATTGATAAACTTGGCCTGGGTGGACTGTTGCACAAGACGACTGACCTTGGGCCCGTCTTTACGGGACAAGTCCTTCCAGATAGCCACATAGGTATTGTCGTACTGCTTGATGAGCTGTTTCTGCTCCTTGGAGGTCTTTTTGTCCTCGGGGTGGTCTTCCTCTTTTTTGAGCGAACGAAGCTTGATCTTACCATCGGTGTACTCGGGGTCGTCGTCTTTGGACATCTTGCGCTTGTGGCGCTTGGAGGGCGGAGAGTCCTCCAACTCGTCCGGGGTGGGCGGCTCCTTGGAGCCCCTGTCGTAATCTTCGTAGATGCTGTAGTCCATGGCGGGTTTGACGGGGCTGTCTTCGAGAGGCGTGAACGCGGGAGTAGACGCGGTAGAGACGGTGCTTGCCGCGGGTTTCTTGCGTTTGGCCTTGGTGTCGACCTTGTTGACCTCTCTGGTGTTGCCCCAGCGGTATTCACGGCCCCTGGTGGTGTTGTGGTGGAGCGGTTTGGAAGAGTCGAGATGGTGCAACTCCTTGTTTTTGTTGGTGTCGGAGATCTTGTTGTTGCGGGTGGAGATGTCTTCTGCCACCACCAGTTCGATGTGGTTGTTGGCAAACGCGTTGGTGTGGACCATGGTGCTGTTCAAGCGGGCTTCGTCGAACTTCAACACTGCGTAGGCGTTGGCCACATCCAAGCGTTTATCCAACGCGGCAAGGATGGACACGTTGGATTCAAACGCCTTCTTGTATTCTGGATCGATTGCAGTTGATGAAGTTGTTGATGTGCCAGAAGCGGCGGCCGACTTGGCCACCTCGGTACTCTTGATGGCATCGACCACTCCCATCGGCAGCTTGGGGGGAGGAGGCGAGGAGCTCTCGTTGGATAGCATTGCGGAGATGTCCATGGTGGGGGAGTCGCCACTGCAGTAGAGGAGGAGGAGGAGGAGGAAGGGTGAAAGTTTTTTTGGGGTCTTGGGCTTGGAGGAGACTACACGTGAACACAGGGAGCGACGGGGCCAGGGCGAGCGAGAGTTTGTGGCTGGTTCGCGAAGGGAGAGAGGGTGGAAGGGAAGGATGGAATGGATGGGATATGATGAGAGGGTGGGTAGAGCAGTGGGTAGGATAAGAGGTGGATGGAGGGGTAGAGTGGGCTTTGTTGTGTGCAGAGAGAGGGAAGGTGTGGGATGCAAGAGGGCGAGAAATGGTGGGTGAGAATGGAGGGTATGGAAGTGTGAAAATTACTGAAAAGTAGCGAGAATAGTGGGTGAAGTGAGAGAAAAGGAGAGTCAAATGGGTGAAATTTACAGTGTAGACCGTTCTGGTGGAGAGTACACACTCCACCAGTCCAATTATTCCCACTATCCAGGCGGGGCCCCCCGAGGCTTCCTGCCGCTCCCTAACCTGCTGATTGGTGGATCTGCGATTGCGGTGGTTGGCACCACCGCGTCTGGTTTTAGACTGAAAAATACCCTGCGATGGAGGCATAGGAGAGAAGTTAAGTTGCTAGAGGTGATATACTGTTTAGTAAATCCTACTGAGTCTACTGAGTCTACTGAGTCTACTGAGTCTACTCTTCAATCTTTACTTGCGTCTTCTTTTTCTCCCACTTTGTCCGTCTTTCTCCAACAGCCTCCTCCTACTGACTCCCCGCAGGCACTTTAGTAGTGTCGACGTCACGTGACACGAGACCTTATTCCAACTTCAAATCGCCACTGCTTCCACCATTCTTCTTCCAATGGAACACCCTGCCTTCACCCTCTCTGGATTGTGCGCCGTTGGCGGCATCATGGGCTACGCTCGCAAAGGATCCGTGCCCTCCCTAGTTGCAGGCGTCACCTTCGCTGCCATCTACGGCAGCGCAGGCTACTTGTTGAAACAAAACGCCGACTACGGCTTGGAACTCGCATTGGGGGCCTCCACTACGTTATTGGTGGCCGGAATCTCCCGTGCCATTCCCTCTGGCTTCAAGAAGCCGGTGCCCCTTGTGCTTATTGCCTTGGGCGGTCTCTCCAGTGCCTACTATACCAAGAAGTACAACGAGTTCTATCCCTTCCTCAATTAAACAGTTGGGGCGCGAATGCCTTTTCACTCAAGACATCAATCCCCGCAATTCTCTGTATATAGCGCCAATTGTCACGAGCTGTTTCCCTGTAGCATGGTCCGTCCTTGGGGCCTTTTGTCCGAGAGGCTGAGGCCCAAAGTGGAGCCTTCCTCGCCTTCCACCCTTGCTCACCCTGTATGCCGCGATTGCCGTTGGTGCAGTCTCGCCACAATGAAAAGTCAGGAAATGTTATGAATTGTCATGAAATGTCGCTAGAAAATGGCTCGGGAGATTTGGCTCATGACCAGTTCCTTTCATCCACCGCTAGAGCTGTCATTCTGCTGTCACCTGCCCAAGAAGACAAGCCTTTCCTCCGAGGAGGTCACAGTTACCTGAGAACAAGCGTGGTTATGTGCAGGACACGAAGGTCAGTCGATGATAGGGTCAACAAAACGGTGCTTTGGGAGGCGAAACGGGTCCAAACTCGGCAAATTTGATGATTATAGGGGTCCACGATGTCCCTGGTATTATTTCTGGTTGCATAACAGGTCTGTGGCGGCCATAAATGGGTAATGACTTGATGGCTTGTGTGCAGGTCGCACATAATTGTTTGCAGTACAGCTATCGCTACAACTAGCAAATCTAGACATGTATTGTACATATATGGAGAGCGAAGAAGTGAAGTCATAAGTCATTACCCGATTTGGTGCTTAGTCCAAGTTGACGATGGATATGTTTCTGGCCCGCTCGATCTGGCTCTCGGGCTCCAACAAAGGCGAGAACCGGCTGAGCTCGGGCACAGACGACAACACGGGCGATGACACGGGGGAGACATTGGGAATGACAAAGGGCTCCGACACATCGGTGGACAAGGTCAAGAAGTTGTTCAAGAGAGCAGACATTGTGGCAAAGGAAATATTAGTTTCAGATAATTCTGTGAAAAGGATCCCAGGATCTGTCCTCTTTATATAGGCTCCCCCCTCCCCCCTCAGGAAATTAACCTCCGTCCTCCTATTGTTTGTTATCAGCCACCTATCCCCGCGAGTCATCCGCATTACAAATCGGCCCTGGGGAAAAAAAACTCCGAGAAATTTTCGGACCGAGGACCGAGGGAGTCATCGTATAACCACGAAAACGAAAACGAAAACGAAGATGAGGCCACCCAAAATCGTCACACTCGCGAGATTCAACAGCGAATCTCGGGTAGGATGCCCGATACAGAAGCATCTAGGTCATGGCGGCACTTCTGTCCGTCATGGCTGACGGGATCGCTTGGTTCCACCTCCATGTCGAGATGGTGTTCCCCACAGAACAGACAACGAGGGAAAACGCAATAGAGGATTTTTGCTGTTGTGCACGACCCGGATGAGTATGTCCGAATAGTTGCCACCCCTAATGTGGAGGTGCACCCCCGTAGCCAGTTGACACCGATGAGGAGATGGGGGATGCGACAGAGTCATTAGGTCACAAAGGGGCTCTTTGGCCGAGCGGTTAAGGCGGTAGACTCAAGTTCTACTATCGTAAAGATGCGTGCGTTCGAATCGCGCAGG
>JAKTXF010000069.1:0-13116 GCA_030561465.1 Suhomyces kunorum | reverse complement strand
TCCTAGTGAGCAGGACACAACTTCTGTTCTCGCACTAGATAGTTTTTTAGATAATAGACGGCCCCTCCGGATCGCGGTCACGTGCCACATTACCCCTACTTTTCGATAAGAGGAGTAAGCAATCTACTACCCTTATGGCCTCCGTTATCACTGACACCATATCCACTATGGGAGCCCCAGTCTCAGAAAGAAAGGGCTCCCTGACTTCGCAACTGTCTGAATCTTCCACTACTTCCGGTTCCCGCGAATTCCCCACCTCCATCTCGTTGTGGGAGTCGTTATCTGACTGGTGGCACAGTTCGTGGTACTTGTCCAGCGCCACCACGGCCAAGGATGCTGCAAATAAGTCGGTGGCTAAGGCCCGACTCAACAATCGCCAAATCGAGTACGAGTTATTTCGAGCCATCCTTCTGGATGACATTCATTTGAGGGACCCTGAAGATTCAACCCCCTTTGACACGTCGGAGTTACATTACTGGGGCGAACTTCGGGATACTGCCGTTGATGATTGCAGCACCATCCACGAGTTCTACCTCGAAAACGATCCTTGCGTTCCCGAGCCAGAACAGACCCACGTGGTGATCATTCATGGGTACATGGCTGCAATAGGGTTCTTCATCAAGAACGTGGAGGCGCTCCTCAAGTCAAAACGCGGGGTCCGGCTCCATGTCATCGATCTCCCGGGCTTCGGCAACTCGTCCCGGCCCCAGTTTCCTCGCCACTTCTTGTCGGAGCCGAATACCATTCCTGCCAACATTACCCAGATTTTGGCGGTGGAAAACTGGTTTATCGACAAATTCGAGGTGTGGCGCCAGAAACGCGGCATCCACCTGTTCAAACTCATGGCCCACTCCATGGGAGCGTATCTTGCCAGTTGCTACCTCATGAAGTACAACACCGACAAGACCGTGCTGGAATTCATTCTCATCAGTCCCATGGGCACGGAGTCGAGCTGCGTGAGTCTCCTCAACAACAGGAAGTTCCAGTTCAACCACCACGAAGCTGGCGGAGACCCCTTCAATGAGGTGCGGTTCCACGATGAAAATGACAATGTCTTGATTTCTGAGGGCATCGAGAAGATCTGGGAACGTGTAGGACGGCCAAACTTCCCCAAGAATTTTGTCTTGGGTCAGATTTGGAAGTACCACAAGTCTCCGTTCCAGATTCTCCAGAATTTTGGACCCCTCTACTCCAAATTGCTCTCTTATTGGTCTTTCCAGAGGTTCAGGCACTTTAAGACTAACCACGACGAGCAATTGGAGGCAAAATCGGCAAATGCAAAGGAAATGAGTTCTATTGACTTGGTGTTGAAATTGCACAAGTATTCATACTCAATTTTCAACCAGTACCAGGGATCGGGAGAATTGGCTATCACAAAATTTGTCAATTACGAAATCCTATCTAAATTACCTCTATGCGACAGAGGATTCGTGGAGTATCTCCATAAATACAACGTCAAGACGCTCTGGATGTATGGCGAGAAAGATTGGATGAACAGTAGAGGAGGACAGTACATCTACGATCAGTTGAACGAGTTAAACGAGTCTTTGGCAGACTACAAAATTGTCCCCAATGCGGGACACCATATTTATCTTGACAATCCAGGACTTTTCAATGAAGCTAGCATTGAATTCTTTAGATTGAATTAGATTAGACTGAGTGCTTTTATGAATGAATGAATTGTGTATGAAATGACTGTAGTGGATGAAAAATTGATATTGTATCAATTTAAAACATTTCGTATAACCAAATGGCTATATATAATTATATACATAAATTAGAGTGATTCCTTGGCTAATGCTTCCAATTGCTCAATAGTGTCCCCATTGGAATTCTCATCGATTATGTTTTTGAGCAAACCAACTGCTCGAAGAACAAACGATTCCACCTGCTCAATCTCGATTTTATTCTTCAACTCTTCACTTAGTTCAAAGGCTCTGGTAATTACTTCTTCAGGCAAAGCTGCCAATCTAGCAACATTCAATCCGTACAGATTATTCACCACACCTTTGACCAAAGTGTACAAGAAGATAATTTCGGGAAATGTCTGATTTTCTCTCATAACTTCTTGGTATCCCATATGATAATTCACCACCGATGAGTAGTCCGATTGGAGCACATGTAGTGATGGGTAATGAGTGATGAAAAGAACGATGGGTTTGAGGGCACTTTCTATCAAATAACGCAAGATAGCATAGGCTATGGATATACCATCATTGGTGCTTGTGCCTCTGCCTACCTCGTCCAAGATAATAAGTGATTTTGTTGTCATTCCTGAAATAATATCGTAACATTCGAGCATTTCATTCATGAATGTCGAAGTTCCCTTGAGAATATTATCTGTGGATCCCATACGGATGAATATGGAGTCGAAAATTCCCATTTCGGCCAGATCACAGGGAAGATAGCATCCGATTTGCGTCATTATGGTAAGGAGACCTATTTGCTTCACATAGGACGATTTTCCTCCCATGTTTGGCCCCGTCAAAATTAGCACTCTATCCTTTTCAGAGTTTAAATCGACATTATTGGAAACGTAATTGGTGGTGAGATGTTCTATAATGGGGTTTCTTCCATTGACTACCAGGATAGTCTGAGTAGGAACAAGAAGAGGACGGCTATATCCTGCTCCAATGGATGATGCTGCTGTAAGCGAAAGAAGACAATCGAACTGGGCAAGAAGATTAATGACAGTACTGAAATATTCGTGGTGCTGGTCAATTTCTCCAAGATATTCATTGAAACAGTCGTCACAATTATTCAACAACCGTTCCTGATGGTACTTTAACAATTTGTAGAGATTATTGGTCTCACTAGTACGGAATCTGGAAACCAGGAGAGTGCCATTGACTCGATGAAAATTACTGGGCAAGGCATCCACCTGGGCCCCATTTCTCACCTCAATCAAATACGGCTCTCTGTTGTTGGTGATATATTTCAATTGCGGTCTTTTGAGGGTTTGTCGAATATTTTCAAGCTCTTTTTCAAGCGACTCTTCAATGTTAGAAATTTCTTGCAATTCCTCACTAATACTCTCCCAGTCTCGATAGTCCATGTCAAAGAAGTTAATCTTGTGTTCATCTGTAGCTTCGTTGAGAAGAGAGGAAGTATTGATCATACGAATGAAATTGGATGTAATGTCGTCTTGGGATAACTTGGTAAGTTTCTCGAATATTTCAAGTAGCAACGGAGATTTGATTGCTTTGTGTAGGTCCTTAATGACGTTTTCGAATGTCTTTGCTAATTTTAGCACTTCGTTGAACGATTCAAGCATTTTAAACACCTCATATCGACTTACTCGAGGAATATTGTACGCTGCAGAATAATGTACCTTGATTAAGAGCTGTTCAAGATCCACCGCCTTGCCCATCTTCTCAAGAAGGGTCTTGAACGAGTCTATCACATGGTTGAATTCTCGTGACATGTCCTCTATGGCCTGTAATCTGCTTTCGATTTGGAGTCGATCAACGGATGGTTTAGAAACCCATTTTTGGAAGAGTCGTTTACCGAATCTCGTCCTGGTGTGGTCGAGGAGCCACACGAGAGATCCCCTGTTCAAACTGGGGTCTGTGGAGTTTTGAAAAATCTCCAATGCTTGGATAGTGGTGTGAGACAATGTCATGTAGTTAGGAGTGTTGAATGTGATAATGTTGGATGTTATGGTGAAGACATTGCTGAGATTGAACTCCTCAAGGTACTTAATCATGGTGATAACACAATTTAGAAGTGATGGTGTGAATTCTGTGGTGTAGAATTCAAAAAGGTCCTTACTGAGACCATTAGCGACTGCAGTAAAGAATTCTTCAATATTAGAATGCACGTCTTCTATATGAGGAATGGATCGGTTGAGAATAAGAGCCTCTGAATTAACGAGCTTGACGAGTTTGGACATCTGCAGCTGCAATTTTTCGTCGTCACAAATCACTAGCACTTCACTGGGATCAAGATAAAGAAGACGAGTGTTGAGCTCGTTAAATGGATGGACATCGGTAAATTCGTCTCGAATAATTTCTCCCGTAGATGGTTGAACTGCTAGGAAGCTAATGTTGGTATTCTGTTTCAGCTCCTGTGAGATTTGTGCATTAATACAAATGAGATAACCTCCACTTTCATCATCAGCAAGACCCTTGCTTAAATCCTCATCTCCCATATAAGTTCCTCTGGTGTAAACTGCCGTCACTTCCCGCTTCATGAGATCTGATTTGGCGGTTTTTTCCACGCTTTTAGCTACGGCACTTTCCATTTGTTTCACCACACCAATTTTTTGCCCTAGTGTCAAAAGACGCTTGAGATTGATGTGGAGCTTGAAGTCGGGAAATGAGCAGTAGGAAAAGGTGTCTCCTCTATTTCCCTCATCTCCTCCGGATATGAACATGATATTGAGTACGCTAGCAGCCTTTCTTGCGTCTTCACCAAAGAGTTTGTACTTGTACCCCACTTGAATCACCAACATCTTGTCCAGATTATCTTCTTTGAGCTGGATAATTTGTTTTTCGAGAGGCGTGAGTGACTTTTTGGCCTTAGATGCCTTTGGTTTTGGTTTGGTTCTGAATTCGGATTTGGATTCGTTCTTTTCAGGGATCTGAACTTTTTTGGATCTTTTGGTTGGTGTCTGCTTAGTGGATGCATCAGACGTAGTAGAACGCTTTTTGGTTGCTTGTGATTTCTTTGATGATACAGGAGACGCGTCTTTTTCTGAATCATTGGCGATTGGAGGTGATGCCTTGATGGTGTCTTCTGGTAGGTCAATATCCATATTTTCAGATTCTATCACAACATTTGCCTTTCCATTTGATATTTCAGAGGTAATTGTGCCTGTTATTTCTTCTTTTTCATCTTTTGTTCCCGTTTCGTGGACATTTTGAGGTGATTTTTCAATTTGATTCGTTGAAGATGCTTTCTTCCCATTTTTCTCGGGCTCTATGACTTCAATTTCATCGGTTAAATCAATTGTTTTCGGTTCATCCGGTTTCTTGTCGGAGTCTGTTTTTGCCAGGGCTTTGAAAAACCGACTTATGGAAGGTTGTGACTTCTTTTTGGGCCCCATGATGATTTGGTTACATTTTAGTACTTGAAGAACGCGTTTTCCGTATTGGGTCACGAGACCTATACCGAAATGAAGATTAATAATTGAATAGGGTCTACACAGCCAGTAACACAAGCCTACAGCTCAATGGCTCAAAGATAAGAAGTAGTATTGACAGAATGCAGAATGCAAATATGTGAAATGAAATGTATAAAAAGAGCAGTGATAACCTGCAAATGATCATTCCCCTGGGGAACGCAAACCTGAGATCCGATGGTATACGGTCCAATATGTAGAATACAAAGTAAAGGCAATTCGGAACAGCTGCCGAAATTCTATTTTTTCACCCTGGATCCCTTGAATATGACTATGCTGATGAATTGGTCAATACCTAATGAATATGAACTATTTTTAACGAACCCTGCTGAAACTAACACTGCTGATGTTATTCCGTTTCAAGCTTTCTGAAGATCCTCTCAGGGGGGCATGGCTCAATTGAGATGAGCTCGAGTATCTGATGGGACTCTGTGACCTTGGGGACTGTTCCACAATCGTAGAAGACGTCTGGTTGAACGGGCTTTGGAAGGCGACAGGAAGCGTTCCAGACGACCTTGTCTTTCGCAATACTGGCGATGCTTCTTCTGCAAACGGACCCATGGCACTGGACGACGAACGAGTCGATAGTGTGGGTCTTTTGCCGGGAGTTTCCACCAATGAGGATCTGCTGCTACTGATTTGCACTCTTGCGGCATTGGAAGATGCCGAGGAAGAGCTTCGCGATTTATTTTGAATCACAGGAGTCTTGAGGCCATCTAAGTGCTTGTTGGTATCCAATTGGGATGCAGGAGATCGCAACAGATCGATCTTGTGTTCAGGCTGCGACTTCTGGGCACTCAATACCGGCGAAGGGCTGCTGGAAAATGACGAATTGGAGCGATTGGCCCGGGGAAGATGAAACTGGTGCACGGTTCCTCCTTCGGGCAACACCTGACTGGTGATATTTGTGCTGGGCTTGATGATAGGCCACACATGGTCTTCTCTATCGGAAGGAAGCGTAGAGGACAAACAGCTGAGTTGAAATGGAGTATTGGAGAAGGAAAAGCTCTTTTTTCTTCCCATTGACCCTGTAAATGAGCCGCTTCCTGATGGAACAGTGTGGAGGGGAGAATTATTCAATGAGGACGCTTCTGACATGGTAGACTGTGGTGAGGTAGGAACTGCGACAGTATCGTCGAATTCGAGGGTATTACTGCGTACGGAGGGAGAAATAGTGAAGGATTTCAATGATGGAGCCCTGTTGGAGGGGGTTTGGGGTCCTGAGGAGCGAGGAGAAGCAAGATTGGGGTTGATGGATGCAGGTGGTTTGTATGAATAGAAGGTTTGGGCCCGTTTACGCGAGGTGGACGGCAATTGCTTGTCTGGAGGCAAAGCAGAGCCTGGTAATGACTGGGAATGGGATCTTCCGTTGGGAGTGGTGGATTCAGCCGGATCGGGTTTTTGAGACTGTGAAACCGGCACAATGGGGCTGGCTAGCACTTTATTTCCTGTCAGGGACGCGAGGGAGTGGCTTTCTGACGATTGCAGCTCGGAAAAGTCCTGGTTTGGGGTTTTTGTGGCGGCCACTGCTGGTTTGTCGAGATCGAAAAGAATATCATGTTTCAAAATTTCGTAGCGTTCGATAAGATCGAAACTGGAGGCGTATTCGATGGCGGTCCATCCTCGGTTGTTCTTGATATTTTCGAAGTCGTAGATCCGCTGGGAACACGTTTTTCTGTCGGGAGAAGACGCTGCCACGTACCGAAGAAGTACCTGGATGCACAGAAAGGTGCCGAACTCGAGCGAGAGATGAAGACAGGTGTTTCCGTTGGCGTCCTGTGCGTGCCAATCGGCACCAAAGTCCAAGAGAAGCTTAATCCCTTCGGGAAAGCCGTAGATACAGGAGAAATGCACTGGAGTCTGTTTGTCGTCACCTCCGGCAAAATTCAACCACAACTTGCCGGGAAACTCCTGGAGGAGATAGTGGAGGGTCTGGGTGTTGTTATTGGTGAGAAGGGCGAGATGTAGCACCAGCATTCCGTCGAAGGTCAAGAGGTCGAGGTCGCAGTAGTGGCGGGCAAGCAGTCCCAAATGCTGGTTGATGAAGGAGATCAAATGGAAGCAAATCAAGTAGTGGCCGTGGAACGACGCGTAATGGAGGTTTGTCCATCCTCTGTGGGTGGGATCAGGGTTGAGCCAGAGTTCGGGAAATCGGGCAAGGAGCCGTTTGGTGATGGGGAGGTTTCCGTGAATGATGGCGTTACGGAGACGCTCCAGGGGATCCAACATGGCCATATGGCGATAAGGGAGGTGTTGAAGGAAAAGGAGGAAGAAGACGGGGTGTTTATGGGGAGAATGGAGAGAGAAGACATGGCACGATAGAGGCAATTACGCGTGGTAGTGCGGCGGGACCCGCGGGGTCAGGGGAAGGGCGTAGAGGGAAGAGAGAGAATATAGGGGGTTCTAGGGAGAGAACAGGGGGTTATAGAGAGAATTTAGGGGGATATAAAGGGGTTTGTGGAATATTGGGGTGTATTTTATTGGGGGTATTGATTATGGCGAGGGTAATTCTGCCGAGGATTGATTAGAGCGACATTAATTATGGCGGAACATTTAGTGCGAATGTAGGGAGAAAACCGATAAATAGCGAGAGCTCGAAAAATAGCGAGACCCTGTGAAGCGCGGTAATAGCGATACGGAGAGAATAATGAGAAAGGAACTACAAGGAATGAGATTTTTTGGCGAGAGCAATCAGGTTGGATGGAGGGAATAGAGTATATGGAGAGGTTGCGAATGTGACGGAAGATTCCGTGTATGGCTAGGATCTCAATTCGTGGAAATAGCCAGTATTTCTAGAATTCGATATTCGCAGTACCTAGATTTAATGGAAATCCCCCGGGTTATGGGAAGAATCGGAGTCAACGTAGTCGTCTAGTTTAAAGTGAGGAAAGTTCCCATGGGTGCAAATCCAACTGATAGCTGCGCTTCCAGGTATTTTATTATATATTCTCTTAGCCTACATTATAATGCTTATAAGCATTACTGGGTCAAACAGTCAATACAGAAATATCTGAAAAAAGAAGTTTCTACAATAATAATAATTAGCGAAAGGGAACAAATTAAACTGGGCAGAGTTCACTTCTCAGCCGGGAAACGCATTTTCCACAGAGGCAAGAATTAAGGGAATCTCCAAAACCTTGTCTCAGCTTCGAGATTACGATGGTCATGAATCTGCACGTCAGCAAGACATAGCCTCGACAAGCGCACGATAATCGTTTCCGAGAGGTACCGAGAGGTGCCGAGGAATAACGGAATTCTTGCGAGAATCGGGAGAGAATCGGGAGAGAATCGGGAGAGAAAGGACAGATTGGCACCTGATAACGTGGAAGCGACTATTTTGGAGTGAGGTGAACATTAGAAGTGGTGTGAGTAGTAATTTATCAGTTCCTTCCTGGGAACAGCGATAAAGAGAGAAGGAACAGTATGCCAAGGCTACTAGCGGAGACTCCATAGTCTTTTCCAGAAAAATAGCCCCAATTTAGTGGCATTCGAAGAGAATCTCCCTGAATGTGAGTGCTCCTCCGGGAGAATGCCATAATAGTCCTACACCAAAAATTGATATTAATATGTCAGGAGAAAAACTGTCACTGCGTTCCATAATATGTCAAGCATAAAAACTCTGCGAGGAAAATACGAGCAGTTAATACACTTGCAAGTGTAACAGACGAGAGGAACAAAATTACCACATGACACCAGTAGACCCATAGACTTGCTCAGTAAAACTCAATTACATATATTGCTACCCCCTGTATGCTATGGATTGCACATTGCAGACACCTCAGTTTTCCTGAAACTCTTGTTTCGCTGATCACCGAGCCATATTCTAATTCGTATAACAGAGACGCATCCACCATTTCGAACCAATTACCGAGATATTGCACAAATCTCGAAGGCATAGTCGGTTACCTCAATCCCAAGACCAAAAGGCACCTTGGTGGCATTGTCATGTCCGAACTCGGAATCGGAATTCTTAGTTGGCCCAATTTTGACAGATTGTTGATGCGAATGTCCATATAGGGAACAACAGGTTGCAGATGCTAGAAAATTTATCTACTATTCGATGAACTTAGGTGACCAAATCTGAGGAGAACCCATTAAATAGATGTGTATATAGTTGTCCTAATCCGCACTTCATATTGTTTTTGTATATTTACTGTCTAGTCTCTATTGACTCTCTCCTAGAGGTGATGAATAATAACCACTATACAGAAATCCCCACCTTTCTATTTAATCTATTAGTCCACAATAGCACCAAGTACCTATGTAGATGAAAAGCTACCCTTGTGGGCCCACCTTCATGTCCGTGTCCTCAATAAATTCGACTATTCTTGACAACGTCTATGATTGCGGTATCGTGGTACGGAGCTAAGAAGTGAAGTAAAAGCAAAACCTACGTTAGAACGTTGTTGTTTTTTGTTTAGCTTTTTCTCGCTACTGTTCTTGCTGATTCGGTCAATTCTGCATCAACAGGTATTGCTGAAGTTACCGGTGAAGCTACAAATAGGTTAATCAGCTATTAATTCCTTTGTAATAGCATTTTACATGAAATTGTCTATATTTTATCCATGTTGCAGCATTAAATACGGCTTTCAGGCTCAGCTAGTCCTTTTATCCAATCTGCAGATTCTCAGACTTGTAAATCGGTATATGCGTGACAATATAGAATAATATTTCATGTGACTGAAATTTGTTCAATAATTACTAGGAAGTTGGTACATTTGTCCACCAATCATCACATAGTATCGTTCCAGCGATAATTGGACAATAACTATCCAACTTTCACCAATCCATAAATTTTCGATTGCCAGATGAGGAGCGGAAGCTTAATTGAGTGTTGTGGCATCTACCACTAGAGTAAACTGCCAAGCTCAACTCGGTGAATGACGGACTTGGGTGGGCCATTCAGAGATTCCACTACTCGATTCCAACTAATGAAGGCATTTTTAAGTACTTGCACATACAATCTACCTCAGAAGCTGGTGATACATGAAAGAATTTCTCTGAAACCTACCAAACAAAACCACTAAATGATTGCATTATCCCCAAGTCATCCCTTTCTGTACAGAGAATTTAGTTATCAATACAGAATATAAATCTTTGAGTTGATTTAGCACTCAATTATTTCAAGTTTTCTATAATTTTAGTTTACTAGAAGGGAGATAGTCATCAATGTATTCAAGATACTATAAATGTGGGGCAGTGACTGTATCCGAGGTCGCTTTAAAGACACTCGACGACATTTACTATTGTGGCCAGAATGAAGGAGTATACAACACCTTACATTCTAGTGCAAGCAAGACCTGCTTAAGCTCGATATGAATTTTTATTGCACTGTTTCTCGCAACTGTTCTGGCAGGTTCAAGTTACTTGAATTCTGCTGGCATAAGCAAAATTATCGATGATACTATTAATGGTAACATTTATAACCAAACTATCGATGCAAGCCTCAAATATGATACTCTCATTCAGTTACACGAAGTTGGCACGGCTGGACTTATCAACAATTATTCAGGAATATACATTGATATATCTGGTGCTGTGATTCAGAACATTACAAATTTCACTAGAGAGGACTTCAAATACGATAAAAGAGAAAGTACACTTAGTGGAAACAATATTGTTTCGGTCCCTGAATGTTTAACAGCACAATCCGTTACCTTGTGGTCACCTTGGTATCCAATTTCTTGTTGTTATCTGTGTTGCAATGGTCCAAAGAGTGTAGATTAAATATTAAATATGTATTCTAATATTCGTGGTCTGTCGAAGCTAGAATCACGTTGCCAAATGCCAGTGCTGTAACCACATACACATTGACGGAAAGCTACACTACTTCAGCAGATTTTAATTGTATCTGGCTATGTACTGATGGACATGTGCAGATATGGTATCAACAACATGTCTGCTGGGCTGATCTTCAAAGTAGGACAAGAATATCTGACAGTTATAGGTGTACTATTGTTCTGCCATGGAGTGAATATAAGCATGCTGATGTGCCTAGGAAGGATTCATATCATGTTGGATGCAGTTTTGGTTTTTCGAAGACTAATTGTGAAGGTGGGAAGGGCCAAACATGTAAATGGATGAAACACAAATCCTGATAAAATATAGTTTAAGGTACTGGAAGCAGTAGGTGTACCTATGGTTACTACGTAATTTTTTCCAAGCAAATGCTTATACGATGTTTTTTCTTTGAAAGGATCTGTAGGATAGAAATTAGTCCCTATATCAATTAACTAATTCATTTTACTGATATTTGCTCTAACAACTCAACTAATGAAAAATGACTTCGGTGGTGCAGATATTACTTTGCCTGGTAATTTCTTCTGGTTGTTAAAATTAGCTACCCCCAAATTCCCGTCAGGGAAGGTGCGTATCACACGAAGTAAAGAACATAAAACGGGATTTCAAGGTCAGGTATACATTCCTTTTGTCGGATTACCCAAAGATTATGACAATAGGTGCGTCCGAATGAATCATTTAAGCTTTTTCCCAGGTTTCAATTGCAACAAATGAAAAAATGACTAATTTATTAAGCCGGGGGTAAATAGCAAAAAGTGAGAGATTAAGCTTCAAAGGGTGGTAGAATCGAGAGGATATAATTACTGCGCAAAGTAGAGGAGAGTCCATTCTCTTAGCATCGAGAGAAGATGTTACATATAATTAGCCAATTTCTAGTGGGACCATTTAAGCGGCATTTTGTAGATCCTCAGAGATACTTGCATGAACGTCTTGCTAAGCAATTGGGTTTCTGGAACGAGTCCATAGAACGAGGAAAGAATATTGCGAGACACTGGAAATCGATAGAACTACGAAACAACCAAAGAGTCAGATCTTGGTGGAGAAGTAGATACATCTGAGGAAATTTTCTATATGACAGTCAAGACCAATACATTGACAATTATCTCATACTTTGAAGTAAATCATCAATACAACATGAGGTTGACAAGCATCAAAAATACACCCAATCTATATGACAATGCCTCCTTTAACGTGTAAGAATAGACTTAATATAGAAATTAGAAAAGAGTAATGAGACCATCAATGACTCATGCCAGCGAGAAGAGACACTCTATTATCCAGAATATTCTTAAATTGCTAAGGAAGTCCAATCTTGACAAAACGCTAGTTTTAGCACACACACACACACTGCTGGAAATTACTGAGAAATCATCTCCTTACCGAGCCGGTCCGTGGTTAACAACCTCCAATCGACTCTATTAATTACCGAGAAATCACTCCTAATTACGCTCTGAGACCACTGCTAATTTTCACAATTACCGAGAAACCACACCAAATTATTACCGAGAATTCACTCTTAATTACGACAATTATTGAGAAAACACTCCTAATTACTCATAATTACCGAGAAATCTCTCCTAATTACCGAGCGAATTTACTCCCTTTACCTCCAAATCACCTCCATTAACTCCATTAGTCACCGCCATTACCAACAACTCACTCCCTCTCCCTCTCCCTGTTTCTCCAATTTACCGCAGCCTCTCCCTATTTCTCATTTTACTGCGACACCTACCACGATACCACGAGCCTCTCCCCAGGGCCACTACAGTGCGAAACCGCCCTAAACGCCCCACCACTGCCTCGTGCTAAATCGGCTTGCTCCAGTTCTTGATTTACTACCGCAGTTCCAACGGCCCCAGTCAGTGCCAAATCTCCCTTCCAAACGGCTAATCACAGGCCTCTACCCGGGCACAGTCTCCAGACGGAAATTTACCCCCGGATTCGCCCAAATATTCTCGTTTCTTTCCCTTGCTGCTTCTCGTGGTACCGGGTTTTTATCGCGTTCCGTGCTATCACCTCTACTTTAGCCGGCCCCTGCGACCCCTGTTCCACCGACGCCCAGAGCCGTGTCATCACCGATATCGAGCCAGTATCCTTCTGGGCATTTCCGGCAGCATCACCGCTTTCATTTCCAGTTTTTGGGGCCGTTTTCTGACCATTTTTGGACCCTTTGGTGCCTTGGCCGTTTCTTGAAC
>JAKTXF010000068.1:0-17604 GCA_030561465.1 Suhomyces kunorum | reverse complement strand
CTAGTTCGGCCCCTTTCGCCGCCAAAGGTAGACCTCCGTGCGTGCAGGGTAGTCCACCTTCGTTCCGTCGGTTTTCACCGTTTCCGCCACGCCGTGGCCCCGTGTTTTGTGGGCGCTTGCAGTCGCCATCTCACACTAATTCTCACCACAAATCTCAAATCTCAAATCTCAAATCTCAAATCTCAAATCTCACCAAAGAATCATCGCCGCATTTTCGTGAGACCACGCCGCCTTCCCACCACCACAAACCACCACAAACGCTTCTCAACACCCACGTGTCGCACCTTAAGTCCCCGAACCGTCCATAACCGCCGCCGTTCGCCGCCTTTCCATCGCTCTTCCTCCACTTCCCTCCTGCCCTCCTTCAAATGCGTCACCATGTGGAAGTTCCTCGAACAGATTCTATACGATAACACTATCGAGGAGGAGCACTACCGCAAAATTCGCCAGAAGTCCTCGTCCAACTCCGCCATCATCTTGGGCCTCGTGTCTGCCATGGGAGGCTTCTTGTACGGCTACGACACCGGGCTCATCAACGACATCCTCGAAATGACCTACGTCACCAACACGTTTCCCGGCAACAAACACGCATTCACCACCCACGAGCGCGCCATCATGACCGCCATCTTGTCCCTCGGCACCTTCTTCGGCGCCTTGGTGGCCCCGCTCATCTCCGACAACTTCGGAAGAAAATTCTCCATCATCTTGTCATCTGCATTTCTCTTCACCATCGGCAACGTGTGCCAGACCATCTCCCACACCGTGGCCCTCTTGTGCGTGGGCAGAGCCATCTCAGGCATTGCCGTGGGCATCTTGTCCGCCATCGTGCCGCTTTATCAGGCAGAAGCCTCGCCCAAGTGGGTCCGTGGCTCCGTCGTGTTCACCTATCAGTGGGCCATCACCTGGGGCCTCTTGATCGCCAGTGCCGTGTGTCAAGGTACGCGAAAAATCGACAACTCCGCCTCCTACAGAATCCCCGTGGGTCTCCAGTTCTTGTGGGCTTTGATTCTCGCCACAGGTATGTTGTTCCTCCCGGAATCGCCCAGATACTACGTCTTGAAGGATAACGTTCCGAAGGCGTTGGAAAGCTTGGTGAAATTAAGAAGGCTTCCTGCGGATGACCCAGACCTCATCGAAGAGTTGGTGGAAATCAAGGCCAATTACGATTACGAAATGTCCTTTGGCAAAACCACATTTCTCGACTGCTTCAGAAGTGGAGGTGGAAGACATAAACAAGGTCTCCGTATGCTCACAGGCATCGGAGTTCACGCCTTCCAGCAATGTACCGGCATCAACTTTATCTTCTACTATGGAGTCAACTTCTTCACCAGCTCCGGTGTGAAAAATTCCTACATAATGTCATTTGTCACCTATCTCGTGAATATGATCTTTACCATCCCAGGTATGATCATGGTTGATATCGCAGGTAGGAGACTGTTGATGATATGGGGAGGAGTGGGCATGACGATCTCTAATTTTGTCGTGGCCATCATCGGAGTCTCCGTGCACAACGAGGAAGCCTCTTCCATCATAAGTATTTCATTTTCTTGCATTTTTATTGTCTGCTTTGCCAGCACTTGGGGTGGAGTGGTGTGGGCCATCGCCTCAGATATCTACGGTATCAGCATCCGTCAAAAAGCCGTTTCGTTGACGGCAGCCACCAATTGGATCGTCAACTTCATTTTCGCATACATCACCCCATACTTGATTGATACGGGGAAACACACTGCCGCGTTGGGCAACAAGATCTTCTTCATATGGGGAGGCTTGTGTGCTGCCGGTACCATATTCTCTTATCTCACCGTTTACGAAACAAAGGGTTTGAAATTGGAAGAGGTAGATTTCATGTATGTGAATTGCAAGAATGCGCGGGTGTCATCGAAGTTCAAGTCTCAGAAGATCGACTATGCTGTGTTTGACGAGAACTACTTGGCTCCCACGTCCACCATCGATCACATTGTGCATCCACACAATTACAGTGGAGACAGCTCCGACGAACACGATCACTCTAATGATGCGATCAGCCCCAGCAGTGCTGGAGGAAACTCGCTGTTGTTGCCTTCGAGAGACTCCAAAGAAAGCACCGAAAAGCATTTCTCTTCGTCACAGACCACAAGTCTCCCGCTGGCTGCAAAGGAAGTCACGGGAGCAAATACCCTGGTCACAGTGGTTCCACCGTTGGACCTAATTCCCACCTCTTCATCCGAGTCTGAGGAGATCTCCTCGTCATTTTCCGGGCTCCAGCTGGCCACCTCAGGCGTGCCGTCAACTGCCCACCAGGGCAACGACTACCAGTTGTATTTGGACACTCTCCGGAAAGAATACACCAACAATCCTGCCATGTACCATTCCCCCAATGACCGGTCGCATGCACTGCGGATGTCGGCACAGTTAAGCAGCAGGAGAAGCAGCGGAGGCAGCACCAACCGCATGTTCTCGGAGAAGCCTTACTCGGAGAAGAATCCTGAGGATCAGCACACTGACTTCAGCAACAAGAACACCCCCAGTGTGTTATCAGACAGCAAGCTCAACAATACGGGTATTGTGAGCAGCCCCACCATGGGCGAAGAGGCGCTTTCTAAGCCCATCATCGCCGTGCCGTTCTTCGCACTGCCTCCGAGCGACTCAGATTCCGACGACGACGACATGCCGGGTATATGTAATTAATTAATCAAGTACATAGACATCCAAAGTGGGCCTGTATGTATTCGTCACATGTTAATTTATAACGTAATCAAAAATGTCACGTGTTTATGTCACGTGACAAACTATTACTACTTCTCTACATTGCCATCTCCACAAACCACCAATGCCAGAACAGTATCCATTGCACGAAGCGGTGAAGGAGAACAAGCCGCTTCTTGCCCGCAGCTTGATTGACGAGAACCCCAAGCTCGTTTCCCAGCAAGACGATGATGAACGCACTCCATTGCATTGGGCTTGCTCTGTGGAGAACAAGGACCTCGTGGAGTACATGCTTCCACATATTGAGGATGTGGACGAACCTGTCGATGCCAGTGGGTGGAGTCCGTTGCACATCGCGGCCTCGGTTGGAAATGAGGCCATTGTTGACATGCTCTTAGCCAAAGATGCTGAAGTAGACTTGGAAACAGGCAGTGGTACCACTGCCCTTCAATTGGCAGTATCCAAGGGGCATCTTGCAGTGGTGCGGAAGCTTGTAGAACACAAGGCTTCGTGCCGGAAAAAAGACCGCAAGGGATGGACTGCGTTGCACCGTGCAGCCAGCGTGGGGTCACAGCCTATGGTGAAGCTTATGGAGGGCAAGGTCAATTTGAATGTCAAAGACTCCAGTGGATGGACTGCGATGCACCATGCACTTGCTGAGGGACATGGCGATGTCGCAGTATTGCTTGTGCGCATGGGTGCGGACCCTACTGTGGTGAACGATGAGGGGGAGGAACCGATCCAGGTGAGTGTGGACGAGGCGGTGGCCAAGCATTTCCGGCAGGAGGTGGTGGAAATGGAAGGAGAACAGAAATAGTAGGGCTAGAATTCATTTCGGAGATGATCCAATTAAAAAGAACAGAGGAGATTCGTGGAGTTGATGGAGCATAAACAGAGAGAGAGATGCAGTCTAAGGAAGTAGATGGAGAGAATATCCATGAAGAGAGCAGAGAGACGGATAATTCTAGGGAAGTGGAGAATAACTACAAAGTAGAGGAGACCTGGAATGTGGAAAGTAGATGGGGAGAACCACAAGCGAAGCAGAGAGATGCGGATTTTCTAGGGAGCAGATGGAGAATTCTTGGGACGAACCACAGAAGGAAACCATAATGAAAAGGATCAGGATTTCTGAGACTGTCCCATAAAGGAAGCCCAACTGAAAAGACCAGATTTTATGAGAGACGAATTTTTATACTAAGACCACTCATTGCGACCAAAATTCATTGAGAGGGGCTTTTCATATTGAAACCACACATTTTGTCCGTTTCACTGTAGAATACTCCAATTCTCATCTGAGAAACTGATTCTGAAGGCTAGAATTTTCATAGAATTCGCCTCTCTTCAGATCAACAAATTCTTATTCTAGAGACTAGAATTTTTAATTCTCCAATTCTCAGTGAGAGACTGAGATTCACTACGAGAGACCGGAATTTGCATTATGAGAATCCCAATTCATCAATTGCCATTATAATAACCACAATCTCATTCTGAGACCAGATTGACCGTACTGAGGACTAGAACTCTCATTATGAGAGATGTCCATGCTTAATGCCCACGACCAAATGGCTAGGTCTCTCATTCTGAAGATTTGCCATGCTGTGAGCCCGGTTTCACTCTAAGAGTCGATTTTCTATGCTGAGGACCACATACATATCATGAAAGACTAGGTCCTCATTATGAGAGTCAATTCCACGCTTAATGCCCACATCACCATGAGACTAGATCTCTCATTATGAGAGTCAATTTGCATGCTGAGGACCACATCGTTATGGGAGTCGACTTACTATGTTGAGGACCAAGATGAGACTAGCCGTCATTCTGAGACCACACTTTAATTCGACCACATTTTCATCATTACCACAATTTCACAATTCACTCCCTCCATTTCTCTCTCCACTGCTAGAATATTTTCCATGGCTAAATTCTCCATGGTTAGATTTCCACGGCTAAATTCTCCACGGCAGTTCCTCCATTCACGGCTACCGTGCCACGGCTGGCCACGGCACTGCCGCCACACCCGCCGAGCCCATTATGGTTCGATGCGTCAAGCACGGAGACCTCGGGCCCCTCGGGGCGGAACCATGCTACTGCATCAAGCGTCGAGGGGCCGACTCGGGGAAAGATCCGGCGCATCCTGTGGAATGAGCAAACGAGGGAATAAGCTTTGAGATTTCACCCCCGGAGATAGTCTGGGGTAGTGGCCTGCTTCGGCCAGATAGGCGGCGATGCGGTGAAGCTCGGAAGTGGAAGATGTAGGGAAGATAGTGGGAAGTTTCTACTGAGGAAGTTTGTACTGGAGAAGCTATTGGAGAAGGGTAGTGGGGGCAGAAGTTGGTGGGGATGCTCGAGGCCAAGCGCAAGGGAGCATGTCCAAAGGGGAACAGGGCCGAGACTAGGCCGAAAACGGAGAAGTAATGGCCACGGCTCCGGGGAGGTTTAGCCAAGTGCGGCTGGGTCGGGAACAGCCGCAAAGGAGAAATGCGGGAATTGGGAGATTGGAGAATTGGGGCAATCGAGGCGATGAGGCAATTGGAAGCAACTGGAGGTTGCTGCGCTGCACTGCGCCTAAGCTAGAAATAGAAGGAGGAGGGGGTGGGGATGGAGAGGATGAGCATCAATGGAGAGAACCAATGGAGACAGTGGATGAGAATCTGTGGATGGAGGAGATGGAGAATTGTCTATATTGAGCAATTGAGGAATTGAAGTCCATGGATGAAGGGTAAATCCATTAGAATGTAGAGCCCATTATCAATGGCCAAAGGCCACTTAATCATATGGACAGTGCATGAAATGTAGCCAAGGAAAAGAATTACGAGAATTGACATCAATGAGGGAATCATGAGACAATTAATGACAGACGATTGAGTCTATGGATTTAATAAGAGATAACTACTGAGACAATTAATCACAGATGACTACTAGGACATTTCAGATCTACCAATAAACCATTAATGCCTCTGATAATGTCTGACATTTATGCCTCTGATAATTAGTATGAGACCATGTCTATAATTTCGAACTTTCCAATTCCCCCACATCTTCCGTCGGCACCGAGCCGGCCTTGCCTGTTCGGTCGATGACGTGAGGTGCATGCTCATGGGGCCGACCTGGGTAGTAGCGAGGGCCGTTGCAGGGAGGTCGCAGGAGGGGGGTGTCAGTTGATTGTGAGGAAAAGGTCATCGGTGGTGGAATTGCCGTTCGTGCGCAATGACCGGTGACGTGAATGTAAGGGGTGAGTACTGGGTGAGGAAGGAGGAAGTTGCCAATTGCCTATCAATGTAGCACTCCATGGAATCCATCATCCATCATCCATGGAATCCACGGATTTCAGGCATCTGCTTCTATGCCTTCTTGTCATTCCTGCACGGCTCCTCCCTCTCTCTTTCTTCCACCTTCCCTGCAGGGACCGGCACCGCCGGCCCAGGTGACTGGGGCGACTCGTGCACATGACTCGGGGGATGCGGCTGGGACGGCTGAAAGAGAACAAATGGCCAGAATCATGGGGCCGGATGCGGCCGGGGTTGGAGTGTTCCAGTCACGTGACCGCCCGAACCAGCCGAAACAACAACATCCTGCACCTGCTCTGTTTCACCGTCTGCCGTAAATAAGCATGACCCTTGCCTATTCCGGCGCGCACCGAGTTGCAAACACCGACACAAACCTCCCACAATCCGATACAGCAACCACCCCCATCCCACTATTATTATTAATGTCGATGGAAAGGGAATGCCCACAACATGCAGGACGCCCTGGCAACCTTCCTCCGGCCATGACGCTAGTGACGGTCAATTGCCCCGGCGCACGACCCCGGATGTATAAAACACCACGGTTCCGCCCCCCACTGGCACCACCCCTCGTTGTCGTCCCCATATTCCTTCCGCCCCTCCCCATTCCCCTAATATCGCAATGTTGGCTATCGGAGACTCCATCTTACGTGTCGTGAACTTCGTCCTTCTCGCCGTCGCCCTCGGGTTGACTGGCTCCTTGGCTGCCACCACCGTGCACCATGGCAACCCCCAGGTCAATTATGCCGTGTTTGCCGCTGCCTTTGGTATTTTGACCTCGTCCATCTACGGAGTATTCGCGTTCTTCATCGACGCGTTTGCCTGGCCCGTCATCCTTGCATTGTTTGACTTCCTCAACCTTGTGTTCACCTTTGCCGGAGCCACCGCCATTGTGGCCAACATCCACTGCCACTCGTGCACAAACCAGCACTACCTTGACCATAACAACATCATTCAGGGCCGCACCTCCAGATGCAGAAAGGCCCAGGCCTCGGTGGCGTTCCTCTATGTGTCGTTCTTCATCTTCTTGGCCTCGGCCGTGTTCTCCTTCATTGGCGTGTTCAAGGGCGGCTTGTTCGGAGGCGCCTCCAGACCCGCCCCCAGAGTCGGTGTTCCTTCTACTGCCCAAGTCTAGGCCTAATTGTATATGCTAATTGTTTAATAATTGAAAAGAATACCACCAGGACGTAGAAAGTGATAATTCGCTATGCGAGTTATTCTAGTTGTTCTGGTCATTCTAGTCAATGCTACTTATAGATAGTTATTCTAGTTATCTAGTTATTGTCTGTTGAATAGTTCTACTAGTAAATTGTATCAATTGCGTCAATTTTTCCCCCTCAATGGCTGAATAGTCAATGGCTCAATGCCTGCTTAATGGCTCCATGGCTCTAGAAACGCAATTTCACCCTTTCGGGGCCAATCCTGGGCCCGATTACCGCAGTTGCTGCCTCGACCCAGGAATTTTCACTCCTTGTCGCTACATCTCCCCTGCAAATGGGACTCCCCCTAGGCCCAGGTCATCGTCGTTGTCGTCGCCACCACCGCCCTCCTTGCTGGATCCCCTCCAGCCCCTGCAATTGAGCCCCTTCCTTCTGTGTGGATGCAGCAAACATAAGTTGATTTTTCACTTGCGATGCCCTCACTCACTCATTCCCCGGAACCCGGTTTCGGAGTGCCATTGCGAGTGCCACCGCGGTGGAATCTACATGGTAGTGTGGCCACTGTTATGCCATGGAGCCTGGAGAACTTCCCCTGGTTCTATCGGTTTAGGTTTCGTCTCAGGAAGGGCGACACCGCAATCCCATTTCGAGCATCTCCATGCCTAATCGGGCGATATTTCGCTAGATTTGCCCATTTGCCAATTTGCCCATTTACTAATTTTGCCCATTCCATCCTCCTGTACTTAGGCCGCATGCCTCGTGACAGAACTCACCACCCGGAACATCCGTATCACGTAAGCACAAGCGGCGTGGATGTCCCGAGACCATCGCCGTAGTATGATCGTAGACGACTCACTCCGTCGAGGCTGATTCCGTAGGGCTGGAGCGTTCGGTGGAATATCGCCGTTTGGGGCAAATGGTCAATAAATCAGGAACCAGAAAGCCTATGGTGTTGCGAGGCGGCAGGGATGTTGGTGGTATTTCAGCATTTATGGTGGTGGTGGTAATGAGAATTTAGTGAGAATTTAGTGAGAATTTGAATTTTTCCGCATTTTCTCATTTCACCGTTGTCGCGCCTCGAAGAATCAACAATTGTAACACGCTAGTTGGAGTTCTTCTTCTTCCAGGGACCTCTGAAACACGTCAACGCGGAGACGTGGTTTGGCGTGAGATCACGGTGACGTATTTTTGCAGCACTGACGTTGGTGGCGGGGAGGAATTTTCAAAGCCCTTCTCCAAACCTCGTTTATCCCCAAGGAACTCGCGTATTTCTGTTTCTGGCACCACAATGAATTGTTCCCTGGCGTCGACTTTCCCCTTTCGTCCACATCCCCCCAGCTTGTTTTGCATGCGCCTGGTTCGTTTTCGGCCCAGGAATGCTCATAATCGTGATGTTTGCTTTGGCGCATCGCTGGCCTGATCTGATTCGGCCGCATGCGGTGAAGGCCGCAGCATCGCGTGGACGTTTGTTTCGTATATTCCTGTTCTGATAGCTTCTGTACGGGCTTCTGCGATTTTGTTTGTGAAATTTGATCTGGCTCATGTGCAAAGCTTGTTGTCTGTGGTGAACCTCTGCAGAGTATCTCTTGATCTGATTGTTTGTGTCTTGTGAGTGGCTCCACTATTTGTTGTCTAAGGCTACTCTATTGTACCCGGCGATTTCATCATCGGTAGAAGTATCTACATCGGTAGTACTAATCTGTGGCTACTGCGTCGGTAGTCTCATCTAAGGCGACTTCGGCATTATCTGTATTTATCTATGGCTACTGCGTCTTCTGGTTTTATTTATGGCGGTTCTCATCTTTTGTATTTAACTATAGCGATTCTACATCTTCTGATATGGTACTTATAAGTGGCCACTGCATCTTTTGTATTTTTCTGCAGATTCTTCTTATTCTGCATTTATCTATGGCGATTCTCATCCTCTGTATTTATCTGTAGCGACTTCTTCATCTTCTGTATTTATCTGGCTGCTTCTGCATCTTCTGAAGTACCTTTGGTTACTTCTTTTACCTTGAACCATTTGCCTAATATTCCCATACTTTGCCTGCACTTTTCTGGTGCTTATTTTGCACCCTTAAGAACCTATCTTTTGCGTCTTTTGCACTTTTTCTAAGGTTAATTGTTGTAACTTCAAGCTGTCAATACTTCTGCTGCAACTTGTACTTGATCTCACTTCTACCTTTTCATACCACTTCTTCATTTCTATCTTGGTGTCTACATTTCTTGGTAACCTCGTCATTATTACCTCTTCTGCATTTCCTCCTATACACTGATCTATCCCCTGCCGCCTCACTTCTTGCTCTTCCGCATCTTCTTTTCCCGCTCGTACTGGTTCTTCTCTGCCCCCTCGATGGTAGAGATCGAGTTGACAATGTTGGCCATCTTCTTGTGATAGGCGTCGTACATGTCCTTCTTTTCCTGGATCCGTTGTCCCGCGACAAACTTGGTCTCCTGTCTGATATCCTTGAGTGCAGCCTTTCTCTCCTTCTTCAACTGGCTCTTCATCTTGTTCATCTCCTGTCTCTCCCTGTTGACGTCGTACGACTTCTTGTCGGGGTTAAAGTTCTCTTCGAACTTAGGCGCATACGTCGCAATGGCAATGGCCCTGTGATGCTGCAATGCTAATGGCTTTCTGTCCTTGGATGCGTTGGTCCGGATCTTGACAAGCTTGTTCAAAAGATCTCCGCTCGAGCCAGAGTCGTACTTCAACAAGTGCTTCACGATCACAACAAAGGGATCCACGATCTCAACAAAAGTACTGACATCCTTCCATTGGCCAATTATTCTATCCACCAAGCCAAGAAGCTTGACAAGAATCTGGTGTCTGAACTCTATAGTTGGCTTTTCCTTCACAATATCGGAAATGCTGATTGCCACGTTCGACAGCTTGTACTTATGGGTTTTTGGAAGATTGAGGTTGGATTCGATAACCTCTTGAGTGGTCAAGAGAACCTTCTGTGATTCCACAGCAATTTTGGTTGGTTCTGGTACCAACAACAAAAGCGATCTCTCAACAAAGTGGACAAGTTCCGGAATGTATCTCTTGGAAAACTTCTGGTAGTTGAGCAACTGGTCCGCTATGAAAGTTCCTTGTGCAATTCTTTGCAAGGATTCTTTGGGAGAGTATGTGAGAATCGACAAGCATTCGCTCATCAAGATCAATGCTGGAGTGACAATTAAATGGTAGTGGTCAGATGTGGAAAAAAGATACCCAATAAGCACAAAGAAAACTAAATCTCTCTTGCGCAAGATTCCTTCGTTCTCCAATATCACCTCTTGCACCTCATTTATTTGCTCTCTGATATTTTCAACCAATACTTGGTTATAGGCCTCTGCCAATTTTTTGACGATTTTGATGAGTTTTTCAATCAACTCTTTGGATGATTCATCTTCTTGCTCACTCAAGTAGAGAATATGGTTAAACAAGAGACCAACAAAAGTGTTCATTTTTTCCTTGTTACCTGCAGCCAAGTTTGGTTTGTACAACTCGATAATCTTGCTGAAAAATGCAGGCTGCTTTTCTAATTCAATTGGCTGAAGGGCCTCAATTAAATCCTCATGAGTGGATGGCATAATTATTTGAGCCTTCTTGGAAGTAAGAGTTCTGCCGAATCCTTTGGAACCTTCTTCTGTCTCACCTCCATCCTCACTTTCTTCTCCGTCATCTTCATCCTCGTTGTCCCCATCTATGGCAAATCCTTCTTCTTCTTCACCACTACCTGCCCAAAATTCGTCATCTAAATCATCACCAGTGGCTGATCTGTCGAGGTCCATTCCGTTCATTCTGTTCAACCTATCTTGTTCCAATTTTTTCATTCTCTCATCATGTTCGGATTTAACTTCTTCCTCTGTCTTGGTTCTATCGGCTGGTACAGCTCTTCTGTCGTATGTCAATTCTCTCACCTTCGTATCGTATTCTTTGTCTGCGTCAGACTTGGTAGAAAATTCTGGAAGTGCGGTCTTGATGTTTCCCATTTCCTCCATAATATCCCCGAAATCTTCATCTAAATCTTCAATATTACTCTGAGTCTTCTGGAACTCCTGCTGTCTTTGCTTTTTGTAGAATTTGGATTTAGCAATGACCTCTTTCATCACTTCGGCCTTCGATTTTTTACGAGCGGGGCCCTCATCGATCTGATCTTCATCCACATACTTGGTTGAGGATTCTCCCAAGTTGTCCTCGTCGTCTAAAGTCAACACTTTACCAGAGTGGGTAAGCGTGAATCCTCCATCGTCGTCTTCGTCGTCTTCGTCCTCATCGTCGCTTCCAAGGGCAAAAGCATTTCTCTTCTTCGAGGAAGCTTGTCTTTCTCTGGTGAATCTTTCCAACATCTTCTCCTCGGCAGTCATATGCTTGTTGTTTTCACCGAATCTAGAATCGTTGAAGGCACCAGTCTTTCCCTTCTGCTTCTTCTCAAGGTCGTACTGCATCTTCATATTCCTTTGCACGTTGGAGTGGGTATTTGTTGCATCGTTGTGTTGTTTGGAGCCCATCTTGACAAACTTACCTCCTTGGATAATGGACACATCGTGTTTGGTTCTGTTTATTCTCTGGTCGAATTGGTTGAACTCGGTTCTGAGCTTGCCCAAGACTTCTTTCTTGTCATCTCTTCTGGTATCATGAGGAGTCTTTGATTTCTGGTTTTTCCTCTTGGTGTTGGTCTGACCAATCATGCCTTGGGCCTTCAATGCAGCCTTAAGCTGCTTCAACTGAGATCCGGCCATGGTTCTTGCTGATGTCTATATAAGATGCAGTTAAAAAAATTCGTTTTGGGGGCATCGCACGGAGTGCATAGTAGGACTATCTCGATGCTAGCGGATAAGCAAGAAGGCTGCCACAGAAGAGTAATATTAAGCTAATTAGTCCAAAGTGAGTGTTATCTGATGAGTTTGAGATGGTGGATTCTGAGGATACTTAGATGTTGTTGAATTGATAATTTTTGTAGTCATCACTGAGAAACAGCAATATTTGGTGGATTATGGAGCACGCCTTAAACACAGCACACTCACAGGAATGGATAGTTGGACAAGTATGACGCCTTTGAGTATTTAGATGTTCAATTTCTGTGTCAAATCATTATCTGTGGGTGTGTGTATGGTTTCTTTGGGTGAATTTGGTTGGAAGTTTGCAAAAGAAAGTGGTTTGCAAATGCGAATTGCTGCAAGAAAAATACATATCGATATATTGGTGAGGGGTAGATAGAGATTGATTTTGTATGAACTAAATGGAAAAGGGGAATTGGATAGGTAAACATGCTTCTTGAGTTTTCGGCATTTTATTAATAGATAGCACTATGGAGTCCAGCTAAAATTCTAGACAATAATTGTGACCGCATGAAGAATAAAGCGATGCACCATCATGCAATGAAGAAACACCATGACATTGATTTTATACAAGTAATTGATACGATGTTTATTTATCCATTAAGAACAAGCTGATTTTTATCTATCGAGGCTAATTTTTGCCAGTAGATAATTCAATAGATTAAATTTGGTCGTGGTTGCAATTTTGCATCCTCACATAACGATTCCTCTCTTATACCCGTTGGAATATTAGAGCATGAGTTTTCTATTCTATATGAAAGGCATATACTTTCCTGAATGCTGGGTAGCCCTAATACCCAAATCAATATGTTGGGCGCATCTATATACCAAGCACTTAATTATCAGATCCTATGTCTATGCATATAGATTTACCTATCGATATCTTGTTTGTAAAACTGGTTCAACATTCCCAAAACTCCAGACTTTTTGTCCCTGCCAAAATCAGTCTGTTCCAGCTCCTCAAACTTGTAATTGACGTTGTATGTAGACTCCGTCAAGCTATTGATAAGAGGCTGGACCGCATTGAAATTGCCCTGGTAGATGAGTGATAGTGATGGATCATACTGTGATTGCATTGCTGGGGTGCGTTTGCCTGTAGTGGTTCTATTAGCTTGAGCAAAACTGTTAATTTGCCGTGGTGGCTTGGATTTCGTTTCCTGCATTCCTGGTCTATTATTGCTGTTGTTTCCTTCATAGCTCTCCAAAAAATACATGTACGACTTGATCATCTTGTCATCCTGGTAATAGTTATGCTCGACACCCGTGTCACTCAAACTATCTGAATCTGACTCTGCATCGGTAGCTTCGTCTCTAATCTTGGCCTTTTCTTTCCGATTGACCTTTAATTTATCGAGCTCGACGTCCCCATCAACCAGCACCTTGACTTGTGCTTGCTTGCGCTTGGATTTCTTGGGCTTCTTCTTGTTCAAATCGTGCATCATGTTCTTGTCCTTTTCCTCGAAATTGAACATGGCAAAGTAGCTCACATACCCCAAACCATCCACATGAATGGAAAAGTCTCTGAAGAAATCGATAATGGCCCCGGAATTATTCAGCACCTTGAACCAAAGAATAAATGGGGTGAGAATCAAGCTCATGATTTCGTTGATAATAATAACAATCTTCAAACTGTATAATTCACAAAATTCATTCTTGACACTGATGGTATGGAGACGCCCGTTCCAAGAACTGGGTAAGTAATGGGTGAATTGTGAGACATATCTCAAGCTGGCCTCTGGATCGTATACAAACGAGGAATTATTAGTATTGACGTTCTCGGAGGACATTGCTGATGCGGTTGGCGAATCAAGTGTGGTGGAGGTAATTGCCCAAAGCGTACCAAAGAAACTGATATAGAACAAACTCGATTTTCCTTCAGTAATCTCAAATGACCAGAAACTATGCTCTTCGTCCTCAAACCACAACCCCATGATCACCAAAATGGCCATTATGGATCCCAGGACAAAATTCAACAAGACCATTAACTTTTCGATGATGAATCCTTTGGGAAATTGATTAATGTATGTATTCGCAGGACCAATGGATAAATGCAATCTTCTGATGAAGAAATGAGGCAATTCGTTAAATTCTCTGAGTTTCCAATGGGCGTAGGGAGTGTATTGTCTCAAGCCAACCAAGGAGGATGGATTCGATTTATACTCATTGAAATACCGGAAAAAGTAGAGCAAGACGAAGTACACAACAATAAACGGACTTAAAATAAGATTAATTATCGCAGCCATTTTGAACCTGGAACTCAATTCTCTGGACAACTGGTTTCGGTTATGTTCCTTAAGGATATTGGAATTGATTTGACCTTGTTGGTTGAAGATAAAGTTGTTGATGCAAAGTTTCAAATTCCACTCTAACGTTTTAGTTAAAACCGATTTGATGTTCACTAACTGAATTGGCTTAAAGGGCATGTTGAGAGATAAATCTAACACTTCCTTGTTGATTAATGCAATAAAATAGTTTTCCTTTCTCATGATGCGATTGGCAATATCGTGGGCATTCAATCTGACCTTTGATTTCAAGTCGCTATGGTAATGATGATCGGTGGTGTTTGGTTCATTTGTCGACGTGAGGCTATTGTAATCCTTCAAAAGCATCAATCTTTCCACAATGGTCTTCCAGGAAATAGTCATGAGTTCGTTATCACTTGTGATTCCGATGAGATGGGCGTAGAAATTCTTGATCTCCTTCAATTTGTAGTTAAAATCAAAGTAGAGTTGAATCAAGCGCAACACGATGTAGCAAAAGAATCCAAAAAGCAAGACCTTCACAAAAAAGGGCACTTCTTTGGTCAAATAATTCGGTATGATCAAATCTCTGAGGGTTATCAGGGTTTTAGACTGGTAGTGCTCGTAGAAGTACTGGTAGTTGATTCCCCACTTGAGGAATATGGAAAAGGAGAGCACGAAGACTAGAATAATGAGATCGAGGAGTCTGGTGAGTACGATGTTGAGGAGGCCCTTTCCGCGATAGTAGTAGTATAGATCGCTCAAAAACTCGTCCATATTGATGATATTTGCCCAGAGATAGAGAGCACGTTCCTTGGGAGGAATGACAAACCGATTATTGGGCCGTTTGCGTTGAAAGAGCAAATCATTGGACACGGGAGTGGACTCCTTGAGGGGTTTTCTGAAGGACGACGCCAATGGCTCTTCGGAGTGCTCGTTGAAGAGCGGCAACGTAGGCCGTTTCTGCTTGTTGAGGCCCTGGAAATAGCTTCTGGGATTGGCAATATTGAACTTGAGCTTTCTTGACTTGGGAGGCGAAGGCCGCGACAAACTGGCCAATGAGTCGTCTCCTTCGAGGTCTTGATAGATGTTTGATTGGCTGGGTGCCCAATTGATGTTTCCTGAAGGCAGATGTACCGAAGACTCGACATGGTGGTTCTTCTTGCGAGGCTTCACTGTAGGAATAGTAGGAGACGAAGTGGGAGATCCGGGGGCAGAAGGCGACAGTGAAAGGTCCAGATCAGATTCTGAATCCAAGAGAGTGTTGTTCTTAGTACCAGAACCGGGAAGAATGCTGTCTTGGACAGTCAGATGGGCGGTTTGCAGATGGGAGGAGGCGTCATGCCTAGAGGCATTGGAGTCTAGATCGGGGTCATAGAACTGGTAATTGTCGTTGAGCTGGTTGTAGACGGAGTGGAGGCCGAAGACACGTGATAGAAACGTGTCGTTGTTGGCAGAGGCGGCCAGGTTGGGGGGGGTGTAGCCAGACATGGGTAGCAGGGACGAGGAGGGAAGGAGGAAGTAGATAACGTCATGTGATGGAATGCGCGTGATATCAGTCACGTGATCGACCGATTGATAAAATTGCAGAATTATGGGAAAAATCTGCAAAAGTGCAAAAATTGTATAAATGGCGGTTGCAAGGGTTCCCCCTAATGTGGGGACGACTCCGGCAGACATCACGTGATCCAAGTCACGTGCACCAATGACATCCCCGCGTCCCCTCCCGGCGGCGCGCTGTCCCGATCAGGCAGCGATCCCTGTGTCTATGCGGCTTTAGAGAGGGGGAAGCGGGGGCTTAAGAAGCAACGGCAGCGAGGGGATCACTGCCAGAAGCGGAGGCAGTAGCGGCAACGATAGAGGTAATCAAACAGAACGAGACAGAGAGACGCTTCACTACAAATTCTATCTACATCTTCGTTTCAAGGTGGCATCAGCGGTTGGGAGAATGCAATGCGCTCGTTATTTGTCGTTACTTGTCACGTCAAGAACAATGCGCGGAGGCTTCAGAAGGTGGATGACTGGGCGGGGCGGGGCGTAGCGAGAAACGGCGAGGAGGGGAAGGGAGGAGAGGCAGATCGCGAGGAAGGGAGGGGGAGCAAGGACCAAGAGAATGGAGAAAGTAGAAACCCATAGTGCAATAGATAGGGAGAAACAGAGAGAGACAGAGGGGATTTTAGAAGGCAGAGGGGATGACAGAGGGGTGAAGACAGAGGGGAGGAATGAAATAGTGAGAGAGCAGTATGGTGAAGAGAGAGGGGACGATAGAGGGGATGACAGAGGGGAGGATGGAATGAAACAGGATGGAGGAACGGAACAATGTGACGGAATAGTGGGGATGGGCTGCCAGAGGATATATGGGGTGTAGCGGTAATTTGCAGCGACGTATGAGGCGTTTTGCAGTTATGCAATTATGCAGTTATGCAGTTATGCAGTTATGGACTGCCAGAGAAGTGGTGGTAGGAGATAAGGAATCATGCGGCATATGGAGAGAATGAGAGGTGTTACAGGCATTGATGGCATTAATAGAGAGCACGAGAGGTATTCATCGCATTAATGGAGATGTGAGGAATTATTGGCATTAATGAGAGTATCTTTTCAATGAGAGGCTATAAAGAGGTAATAATGGTAATAATGGCATCAATGGAGAATATCGAGCAAGCGAGGCTTTAATGGAAAGAATGAGAGCACGGAGGCATTAACACCATTAATATCATTCCATCAGAGAATATATCATAGAAATATAATAGACTTGGCATGAGTGATGCGTTCCATCCGATTTGGATGCGATGACCTGGTTGCTCTCGCCAGGCCAAGTAGGCAGGTCAGTAGTGAGAGCAGTAGAGACTGGATGTGGCCACGGCGTGGCACAAGAAAAATAGCAGCCTAGACCAATCCACTAGACATTGAAATATGAATGCGAAATGAGAGTAATCCAACAAATGAGAAACAGAGAAATGAGACAACTCAAACAAATGAAATGCAACAGTAATGAGAGAAATCAAACAAATGCGACACACAAACCCCACTATACCTAACTCCATTCACAGAGATGACTTCCAACATGAACATCACCAGACTTGCACCAATCTCCTCCCATCCCATCCTTCCCGGGGTTTAGCCCCGCCAGGGTAATGCACAGCGATATCCGGCCTGTGTGGCGCCCTCGGAATGTCACTCCACAGAACCCAATCGGTGCAGCCCTAGTGAGCAAATCCGCATCACATCGGGACTCGGCCCTTCCTGCGTCCAACACTCAACCGCGACTCAAACTCTCTAAACACCACAACCACAAACTATCCAAAGAGTCTAATAACCAACTTCAAGAAGTTCTTCTTCTTCTTCTTCTTCTTCTTCTTCTTCTTCTTCTTCTTCTTCTTCTTCTTCTTCTTCTTCTTCTTCTTCTTC
>JAKTXF010000067.1:0-18478 GCA_030561465.1 Suhomyces kunorum | reverse complement strand
GTTATTGCTACTGAAAACGAGATGCTCTGCTGGAATTTAAATTATTTGCTGGAAGAAATTGGGTGTTTTTGGTGCAACTAAACACTTTGGCTGAGATCTGTGGAATTGTTTGAGTTTGGCCGATAGAAAATGTGTACTATAGTGTATTTTAGAAAGGTAAATGTACTCTTCATGGATTGAAAGGTTGGTGGTATCAGGTGCTTTAAATTGTAAGTTTCAGCAGGGAATATTAATCATTTCTCGTTGATCATCCTTTGAGATGATTATCCATGAATTTACTTCACTACATGGAAGTTTTGGTAGACCATGGTAGTTCTTAAACTTTCTAGAACCTCATTCTCTCACTAACTCCATCGATATATTTATTTCAATTTCACTATTTCTCCATGAGCGAAATCTCCCTAAATTCAATATACGTCTAGAGTCTCCCTAAATTCCCTTATCATCTAAATTATCCCTAAATTCAATATACGTCTAGAGTCTCCCTAAATTCCCTTATCATCTAAATTATCCCTAAATTCTCGCTAATTTATTCCTCTCTCTATTTTTCTGATATTCACTCCACAGTTTCCATTAAACTGCATCTCTCACTAAGCCTCGAACTCTATTTACAGAAGTCTCTAGAATCTCTCCAATCAAACTCTCCGTAAAGTATCCCTTTATCTAAGTCTCCCCAATTCTCTCCCTACGCGCGCTATTTTTCTCCTCTTCTTTCCCTACATCCTCCCAAATTCTCGCATCTCTCGCTACGCTTGCACTAAATCTCTCCCTAAACTCTGCTTGAACTCCTTCAGCGCTCGCTACGCTCGCGCTGGAAATAGCGCGACCCCTCGCCCGAGCTACAAAGCCGCACCTAGTTTCTGACACACAACACCTTTTCCACCAATCCTCCCGTTTCCTGCCCCATTCCCGGCTGTAGCTGCCCTCCTTTTGCCTCAGCCCTCTCGCCCCTCCGTATCCCGGAAAGGCCGTGTGTTTTCCGCCAATGGGAACACGCTTTGCTCCCCTGAATCGCGGTTTATCTAATCTGTCAGCATCAACACCCCCCGTTACTGCATCGTTGCCGAGAATCTCTACTAGATTGCCGGGTTTTTGCATCTGAACTCGTTTCCCCTGATCCATAACCTGTTTGCAGCGCAATTTTGGCCTTTTCCGGCACTCTACGGCAACACTTCGTACTCCGAACCGGAACAATCATCAAGTAATAACGTTCCGAAAACGGAGTTCCCGGGGAAGAACTCCAGAATCCATTTCAGCCCTTTGCTAGAATGGACTTACCGTCACTCTCCATGGTGTTGGAGCCCAACACCAACAGAAAAGTCATCAATGGCAGTTATAGAATCCTTAAAAAAATCGGACAGGGACAATATGGCAAGGTTCTCTTGGGAGAAGTGATACGAAGAGGCTCTAAGACCGATTTGGGAACCTCCAGCATCTCCAGTTCCACCAGCTCTGCCAGTATTGCCAGTATTTCCAAGGACTTCGTGGCAATCAAGACCATCAATCGAATAGAGAAGTCCAAACTCATCACCAAGTCCTATCTTTCCCAGACCACCAAAATCAAGCGGGAAATCCAGATCATGAAGGAATGCAGCCACCCCAACGTGGTCAAGCTCTACCAGGTCATCGACGACTTGAAGTTCGACAAGATCCTCCTAATTCTCGAATACTGCAAGTTTGGCGAAATTGACTGGAAACACTACAACCATTACTACGAAAAGTACCAGAAACACTTCGACCGCAAGCCCCTAACCATCAACAAAATACTCCGTGACGTGGCCAACGGATTGGAATATCTCCACAAGGCCAAGAAGATCATCCATAGAGACCTCAAACCTTCCAATCTTCTCATTTCCGAAGACAATACAATCAAAATATCCGATTTCGGCGTTAGTTTGATCCTCCAGAATAACCAGGACGACCAGAAGGAACTCAGCAAGACCATGGGAACCCCAATATTCTATGCTCCAGAACTCTGCCAGTTCGTCAATAATAGACTCTCTCTCATCACAAAAGAAAAGAACAACCAAGTCACTAAAATCCAGATCGACGACCGCATCGATATATGGGCCTTGGGGGTGACCATATACTGTCTTATCTTCAATGATCTTCCTTTCAACGGATTCAACGAATTTGAACTATTCAAAAATATTGTGAGAGAAGAATTAAAATTCCCCAAGATAAAGCAGACCTCTCGACTGACCGAACAGGATATCAAGGAGTTGAAATTGCTCAAGGACTTGCTAAAGAGATTGTTAGTGAAGGATCCCAATAATAGAATCACTTTGGAGGAGATCAAAGCCCATGAATTTACTACTTTTGACTTGGATTCCGAGGCAACAAAGAAGTACTTGAAATCTAATAGAGAGTATTTTGTTCCAGGAAGAGAAATAGCAGATAACGAGTCTGTTTCCAGCAAGTTCAAGAAGCTCTTTGGATCTTCTTCCTCCAAGAAGACCAAAGAACCCGAGACTCCTTCAGCAACAAAACCCACGCAGGGAGTGGTAGACATGAAGAATCTAGAGGCATTGGACGATCTCTTGGACTCGTATTTGGACGATTCCTCCTCATTTGGAAGTGATCTTGATGACGATGATGAGAGCACAGGTTTTGATACCACCAATATTCTTGATTCGTTGGAATCGGAACCAAAGGATCCTTCTCCAGTGAAGAGCAAGCCCCGGCCATTAGTGCTCAAGCAGTCAACGTTTGAGGGCAAGATTCCTGTGTTGAGAAAACTCAACACCAATTCGGGGAAAGTTACTCCCAGTTCAAGTGGAAATTTCAGTGGAAACAGTTCTCCCCGAAGCATTCTGTTCTTTAAGACTTCTGCTGCATCATATCCTGTCAGTTTCAGCGGTGGTTCGCATTCTGCACAATCTCCTTCAAGTAATGGAGGAAGCAAAACCCCTTCGACTCCTACAAATAACAACACCATCACCATTGGAGCAAGTTCTCCTTCAACATCATCGTTCAAGTCGATTTTCAGTCCTTCCCGAAGGTTTTTTCAGCGGAACAAGAACAAAAGGAATAAGAAATACGATCCTCATGAAACAGAAAAAGTCGAACCCAAGGCCACCATCAGTTCTTTATCGTCTCCAGCAAAGAAAGCAAACAATCCGGTGGAAGAGAAGAAGAAATTCGCCACTTTGATGGAGCCTCCGCCGATTTTTGGATTGAATATCCCTTACAACAAGCCCAATTCGCCACTGGAGCCTCCAGGTACCGCGATGAAGCTCTCAGGAACGAGATTAAGTGCTTCCAACAGCAGCAGCGCATCCAATAGCAAAAGAAGCAGTCCTACAAATCCCCAGACATCAAGAAATACCTCACGAAAGAACTCTTTTGCCTCTATAGGCAGTGGATTCGGCTACGGCCTCAGCAAAATCACCAGTTCGTCCTCATCGTTGAATTTGCATGCATATTTGACGGATGATAGCTTGTCGATTTCGTCAGTCCACCACGATATCAAGGATGACACCAGAAAGAAGTCTCTATCCAGCGAAAGCGAAGAAGAAGAAGGTGAACATAATAGGACACTAGAGGCAGAAGATGAAGCAGTTCATAACAGAACTCTTGACGGACAGGACGAGGTGACGGAAACGTTGATCTTGAACGACGATTCCGTTCTCAACAATTACCGCAGCATGAACGACTACTTGAATTCACTTGAAGGAGACATTCTGGACAACGACACAAGGTGAATTTTCCACGGTGTCAATATTCATGAGGTGCCAAGCATTCATCACTGAATCCGGCCATAGTGCAAGCACTATACCCTTTGCACTCTACTCGTATAGACGCTGAACTGGCTAGTTTCTGGTTCATATGGAAATTTCTAGTTATTTCACATCCACATATTCAGGTTTCCCTGAAGGAAGGTTTTAATGCACGAACTTACGACAGGAAGTGTAGTGGATTTGATTCTAGTTTTCAGATTTCATAGTAGGAGCCGATTATAGTGGTTAAGCAATTTATTTGAGGAAATGAATGAGGAGTAGTGGAATATCGTGAAAGTATGCTCTTCACACTAATTGGAATGTGCCCAATATTCCCATCTCTTGACAGCTGTACCCGTAAAAATACCGGAACGTCTGAAAATACTCCGTATTTAAGGTTATCGGTACGTGTTGATCATGACATGTGTCTTCGATTAATCTAGAAATCTTACATAATTTAATATATCTGCGAATACCTCCACAAGTGGGAAGTGATAGAGTCGCCAAAATGAAACAGACAGAATCGAATTGAACGATAATCATGGAACCACATTGTCTTGTAATGTCAACCCGCCAGTTAGATTATCCGAAAGGCATTAATTGTCATCTTTTCATGCAGATAATTTGCCAGGCAATAATTGTCTTCTCTTCGTGAATAATACCTGACTAGACACGGAAGGAAACGGAAAATGCTGACTGTGAGGGGAGTAATACACTCAACACACGATTGGGTGCAATACAAGGAGTTTAACCTCGGCAGAGGTAAAAAAAAAAAAAAAAAGTACCATAGTAGGTTCTCCCTTTGGGATTGAGATATACTAGAAATGGCCATAAAACAGTGCTGAAATGGGTTCAAAATTACGATAAGAAGTAGATAGCGTGATAGAAGTGAAAGAGGTCTCATAGTCTTAGAAACATCGCACTCTGAAGACAGATAGGCTTCGTGTTCATTAGATAGTGCCTGGCATGTGCATTTCATGCAAAACAGAATAAATTCATTACATAGCCACGACGCTGCAACCGGGCCCGATTTGGGCCCCATTATCGTGTAGTCCCCATTGCCATGTGGAATCAGCACATCGGTCAATTCCACAGCCTTTCATTAATCCATTATCTTGGCCATAATGCTGTCTACGGCAAACCTCCCGTCAAAACCAAGGTATTGCAGTATTATCCCACAATGTGCTGCAGGCCCTTCACCAAATAACCGATTGTCTATTCCCGTTTCGGGTTCGTGACATTCACTGCAACCATCCTTTAAGGGCTAACCAATGTCTCTCTGCAAGCTGCAGAAATGAATGGCAAAAATGGTGATTGTCTGTCTGGAGGGAGTCGGATCGTCTCTTCGCTGCCCATTCACGGAGGTAACTGCAATGGTAACATTGACCATTGCAGCCAATTATTGGGTTATTGGTGCAAAAAAATGTCAGAATACTTTATTATTCGATTTTGTGTGGAGCCAATCCTGAGTCACAATACTCCCCTTGGCCTCAGAAGCCAACAAAGAGCCCATTTCCTCTTCTTCTTCACCTGTTTGCAATTGATAATATCATAACCTCTTGCGACCTTTGGAGGAGATTGAAAAATTCCCATATCGTCCAATTTTGACCGAAAAATACCGCCTGAGTTAGACTTTGCGTGGCCGACACTTGCTAAACCCCGGGACCTTGCGTCTATCTCCAAATACCGCAAGTTGCCCCGAGTAGACCATTTTCGCATTCTTGTGGAGATGGTTCTGATATCATCGGTGCAAAACGCACCCGAATAGGCCATCGCTTGTCCGCCAATGCCATGAGGCTTCCTACATTATTTTCTGCCCTATTGTGGCAGTGCATCTTCTTTCTTCCCAAGTCTGGATCAGCACCAATTGGTGGATCATGGCAGGAACTGCTCGGTAAGGTTAGCCGATTGTTGTGGTTGTTCCATTCGGTGGAATCCGGCCATTGTTTCACCACAGCGTCTCCGATAGCACACGACAGCCCTGGCAAAATCTGGAGTGGCCCAAACGAGATACATTGTGAATCTAGGCGCATAGTAGGTTGTTGTAGCTACAGCGAAGATGGTTATTGTGCTAGAGACTAAACCGGGAATCGTGCATGATGCATGTCCACATTGGGAGGTGCATGGAGGGGCTCTCTGCATTGGGCCCAGGTTGTACCGATTGGGTGCGATGAGCATGGCCATGCGGGCGCTGGATTCGGCACTTGAATGAGGTGCTAAGTCCTGCGGGTGCATGGTGCAGCAACTGTGCCTGTTGATGGGCAGCTCGTGCATTAACCTTAGCTTGGTAGGCACTGCTCCCGCGTAGCCGACAACGCAGGCAGCGCCTCATCTTCAAGCCGTCTGAGGCCAGTCCGAGCCATGCTCGTAGTGTTCCCCTCTGTTCCTCCGCCGTTGTCATTGCCAACGGCCGGCAGCGGCCGCCCCAATTCTCAACCCCAAACCAAAACGCTACTTGGCCTGAGCCCCGGGATGTGCTTGCTGCAGTAGTCTAGCGTTTCGTACATGCATATGCATGATGCACCATGCACCAAGTCCCATGCACCATGTGCTGTTCCTGATAAGCCGAGACGGGGACCACCAATCAAACCCATCCTGGGTGCAAATAGCACCCAGGAACGGCCGTCAGAGGTGTGAGGCAAGCCCCACGTCACAGCTCCGGTGGTAGATGGCGGACCAACCCGGGGTTCTCCAGCGGCGGCTCCAAATTTAGCCCCAGGAATGTTCATCCACCAAATTTGGGTGCGAAGACCGAAACTGCTAGTTGCCCGTTCGCCGAGGCCCCAGGGGCACCAACCGTTGGGAGGAGAGCATACCAATGCCTTGGTTACTGCTTGGATGAGTTGCTGGCACCGACAAGGTTGTCGCGGATGGGATTCTGGAACCAGAGTGTGTCGAAAAGGGGACACTGTCTAATACTCTGCCTACAGAGAAATAGAATAAGAAGGTGCCACAAGAAAGCGAGTTCTGCTAGTTCTGTGAGTTTTGAGAACTCAGTAGGTTCTCTGGCCAGAGAATATCGACTACGCCGATGCCGGCAGAAATATCGAAAGATTGCCTGGCCATGGCGAACAGAGCCGTTTTGCACTGGACATAACGCTCGTTAGCACAAATAGACGAGCCCCAACAATGGCGAAAAATAGAACAGTCCGCGAGCGAGGCATAATATCGGAATAGGACGACGGTTTGGAAGGCGTGGAGCCGCAATGGGGAAATATTCGCCGATAGGTGCGTTGCTCCCCATACAAGCATCTGGAGATGTTCGCAGTGAAACAGGGTGAAATCGAGGTTAAACACGATGAAATGGAATGGGCGTTCTCCCCAAAACAAAGCAGAAATAGCCGTATTGGGCCAGCGAAGGAAGTAGCGATCTGGCAACTCGATCGAGAGCCAATTGGCCCGTTTCTGGCACTCTGTAGAGAGCAATTGGGCTAGTTTCTGGAGTTCCGCAATTTTCTGGTTTGCAGGTTTGCTTTCCTCCTGGTTGGGGGGAAAGTTGCTCCCCTCCCGTTGTCCACACAGCTTCAGTAACCAGGCCTCCGCAGGTTGACATCGTTGCCAGGGACGACGGTATGTTAGTTAAGCTTCGGGTGAAAAGTTTGAGGTGACGCGTGCATGTCGCGTGCATGCATGCGATTTAGTCTCACCCCAGAGGCCATAGCACGCCAGAATGGCCCCATTGGAGCGGGAATCACGCCTCCAATGCAATGGGGGACTAGGGCGGGACCATCCACATGGATCGACCGAGCTGTGGCCCCACGCAATCGTAGTGTTCGGGGACAACTCCCATTCCCGTCGCGCGACGCGGTGGAGATGAGCTGCACCTGGCCCGATCCGGCACGATTCAAAATACTAACACAGCCCAAACGGGGGTATTTGTACACACTGCACAACGAGAGGTGCGTGGTGCGTCTCTAGTGCATGGAACTACTGCATGGGGGTTATGCGGCCGGGGCAGTAACCGGGACCAGGAAGAGCTTAGGAGCTGCAGCGTTATGTCCGGGAAGCCAATGGGAGCTGCAGGCGGAACCTGGTCGCAGGGGATGCCATAGGCAAACCTCTGAAAACCCGGGGTGGAACAGCCTGGCGGAGGCTGCAGTTGGTCTGCTGCACCAGGCGCGCCTACGGTAGCTGCAACCAGCGCAAGCAGCTGCAGGCTCAAACCCTATTCCCCATCTCCTGTGCAACCCGCGTCATGTACAATAGATCTCCACTCCATGGCTACAATAAGATCGACAACACCCCCACCATGGGCAGGGAGGTCACGAAGTCCCATGGGATGATCACCTGCGGCGGGGTATACCCAGGACATCTGCACGGCCCCAGTAGTCGCCGGGACAGGCCCCACAACCCGCCTGAATGGCGCATGTATAGTCGGGGAAGTGTGCGGCCGTTGACGCACAAGATGCAAGTTGCGGACGCGGCACGTGCCGCGTCCCTGGTTACCTGAAATTCCTGTTGCATGAGTGCGTCGAGTGCGTCGAGTGCGTCGAGTGCGTCGAATGCGTCAAATGCGGCCGGGATGTGTGGTTTGCTACCATTGCTCACTTGAGATGTTTGTTTATGTCTGGGCCTTATATATGGCCGGGGTCCCCACAGTTGCAGGGCAGCGCCTATCCGACGTCCTCCTTCGATCCATCTTCCTGTCTGGGTCCAGCGCTGCTTCCTGGTGCTGTCTCTGCCAGCATCCCCAGCATCCCCAGCATCTTCTAGCATCTCATCTGCACCCTGCACCTGTCGGCACCTGTCTGCACCTGTCTGCACTGCACCTGTGCGTCTTCTGTTCCCCCTCGCCGTGTGCTTGCTTCTGTGTCTGCACCAATCGCGTTTCCTTGCATCGGTTGTCCAGCTACCACCCCCTTCATAACCGGCTGAAACCGCATCCTCTCGTCTGTCTCCTGATAGTACGGTGCTTGCCACTACCATTGCACATTTATAACTGTCGTGGTTCGTCAAGACTCTGCGAGGAGTGTCTGAATTTGATATTCATTACTGACCGACACTGACACCGACAGACACCGACACTGACACTGGCATTGTCGTCACATAGTGGAATCTTCGTATTGTCATATCTTTCTCGTTTGTGAAGACTTCTTCGAGATCATATATCAAGTTCTTTCGAGTTCATTCTTCGAGTTCATTGGTCAACTTCAACGTATCGTTCATTTTAACGTGTTAACGAATCGTTTTCAAGGAATCGTGTTCATTTGATCGTGTTCAGTATTGAAGAAAGGTTTTTATCGACTTCTTCATCTCGTGTCACTGTCTCCTCCGCATTCGCTTCAACAGTGACTCCGGTCGATCCGTGGTTCCAGCTTTTCGGTAATCGCAGTTCTGACATTCCATCCATTCCAATCCTCCATTCATTCCAGCATCGCAATACGGTCGATCTTGATAGCTCTGGTCATTAGTCATCGTCGGTGTAGATTCAGTCATCTAATAGTCAACGACAATAGTTACAGGTATAGCTACAACTATAACAGCTACATCTAGTACAACTACATCAACTACAGCTTCATCTGCAAAACAGCTAGAACAGCAGTTACATCACAGCAATAGCTACAACAACCACAGCTACAGTTACAACTATAACTGCTTCGTCCATAACAGCTACTTCCCAGCTACTTCCACCCTGCTGTCCATTCATTCAATCACTGTTGCGCATCCATTCCACCTAATCACTCATCCCCTTCCCTTATTCATTCATCACTCTTCCTCACCATTCACATCTTACTCCCCCCTATCCCATGTATAATGACGTGCTAGCCATGTATCCCCAGTCCCAGTCCCAGCCCCACCCCACGCCCCACCAGAAACGGGACCGTCCCCCCAGCTCCTACTTCGAGTCCCCCGAAGACTCCTCCTCTTCCCCCCTTCTCCACAGACAACCGTTCCGCAACCTCTCCAACATCGTGTTGCCCTCGGTCAAGAAGAAACTCCTGTCTTCTACCCGCACTTTCACCCGCTCCGTGTCCCAAGTGGCCAAGTCCTCGCACTCGTTCTTTTCCCATCATCATCAACCCTCTCCGTCTCCGGAAGACGTCCCTGTTTCTCAATCCGACGATGAAGACACCAACGAAGACGAAGACGAAGACGAAGATGCCAACGACACCCTCGAGGACACCCTCGAGGACACCCTCGAGGACGTGGATCCCGAAGACGATCTCCGTCCCCACGGCGACATCGCGGAATTATCGCCTCTCCGGGCAAAGAAACCCATTCGCCGCATCCACTCCATGTTCCATACCTCCAAGGAGAAGGAATGCTTCCGCATGGAGGACAACTCGCATCTCCGCCACACCTCCCTTACCACATTTACGGCCAACGACCACATTGCGCGCATCGATGAACACACCATGCACCGCATTATGTGCGGGGCCTACGATAGCCCGTTTGACGAGGTGGTGATCATCGATTGCCGCTTCGACTACGAGTATCGCGGCGGCCACATTGACGGTGCCATCAACGTGTCGACCCAGGACGCGTTGGAACGGCGGTTTCTCACCTCGCCTCTCCCTGCGGCCAAACGGTTGTTGGTGTTCCACTGCGAGTTCAGTGTGTTCAGAGGCCCCACCATGGCGGCCCATTTGCGCAAATGTGACCGTCGCCACAACAGCGACCGCTATCCCGAATTATCCTACCCAGACATCGTGGTGTTGGACGGGGGCTACTGCGGTTTCTACTCCAAATACAAGGACAATTGCTCGCCCCAGGGCTACGTGGAGATGAAAGACACCAACTACCAGCAGAATTGCGAGTCTCAGATGCACCGCGTCCGTCAGGACGCCAAGTTGACCCGGGCCAAGTCCTTCAACCAATTACCATACCATCACCATCACAGGTCTCAACTGTTCACCACTAGTGTGGGTGACAAGATCGTCAAACGGCAGAAATCCAACTCCAAGGTCAAGACGCTTGCCACGGCGTCGTGCTCACGTTTGGACGCCAAGTTGGCCCGTGCAGCCACCTTCAGCTCCGACCTGGTGTTCTACTCCAACCACAGCTCGTCCATCTCGGTGTCTCTGCCCATTTTCTCCCAGTTCAACCATTCCTCGCTTTCCAGCCTCGGAGGCCCGGAAAACGGCGACTTCCAGCCCCCTTCGGCGTCTTTCAAGGCCGGCCACAGAAAGTCGTACTCCACCGCCAACTTCTCGTCCTCCTCCGCCTCCATCAACTCCTCAGCCTCTTCCATCTGTTCCGAAAGTACCTGCTCCTCCACCGATAATCTTACTGCCCCGGATTCGTCTCCTATGGGTGAATATACCGATTACTTCGATGCCAAGGCCCCAGGCATCCGTTCCTACAGTTCAGGCCCCAACCTCAATGCCAGCGTCTTTCCTACGACTGCCAGTGTGTTGAAACCTGTTTCTCGCAAGCCCAGCGGACCATTACCTGCGTTGCCTTCTCGTTCTACGCCATGTTTGGGGACCCAGCCTAGCGCTTTCAAGTTCCCCAACAACCTCAAGCCCAAGACGTCTCGTCACAGCCTCACCCGCATCAACAGCACTGCTGCTTCCACTCCAGCACTCATCTCGTCTCCCATCATCTCGTCACCTCTTTCCACCGCAACCCCAGTGTCCACCATTGACTCCACCATCTCCAACCATGCGTCCTCCATCATCGACCCAATCAACGACACCCCGGTGGACTTCACGGTGCCTTTTGCTCCGAAATACTCCCGGTACACCAACCACTCGAGGAAGGTGTCGGGGTCGCTCTTATCATCTGCTGGCGGAGGACTATACAACTTCATTTCTTTGGACATTGACGAAGCCGGAGAGCAGGAGGACGAGGACTACTCCAACTACTATAGTCGGCGGTGCAGCATCTCCACCCAACTCGAGAGCGACGACAACGAGGGCACCATCACGGGCAAGATGCCGGGCTACTTCCAGAAGAGCCCGTTCAACTGAGGAATGGGTATGAATTGATTTTGATTGAGACAGTTCGGAATGAAATGTGAACTGTTCTGTTCAATTGAAACCGTGAACTGTTCTATTCAACTGAGCTTATCTATTCAACTGAAATGTTCCATTCAATTGAGATGGACCCGTCCTATTCAATCATTCACTTGACATCCAGTGCCTCCTGATCATTTGAGAAGATCGTTCTTCGACCGTCATGGGCCCCAGAGCCCTTCAACTGAGGTGGACTGCCTTGGTGCAGTACCCACCTCCCGTTCTTCATATTCTTTATTGTTCCATGTTGACTATAACTTCAACCTGCTATGGCAAATCTCATATGGCTGCGGTGATGTATCCCGCAGCATATTTATACCCTGGTCTCCGGACTGTTAATTCTTAATATACCGTTCGCTGATGTAGAGCCTGGCATTTCACTTGCAGACGTTTCGCATCTGTATGTGACCCAATGCTGTTAACTCTTCGCATATTGAAAATGTACGGCAACGGCAAGCGACGATGTTACCTTCCATGATAATCGCCACTGAGCACTTTAAATCGGGCCTCTTCGTATCAGAATTTTCCGCCACTAACCTACTCACCTATATTTGATTCCGTCCGGAGCGTGATATTGTAGCCACTAACTGAATGCTCTCAGTAGTTCCTACCAGAGCATGATTTTACTGCCTCGTCTAATCGAGATCGTAAATCACTTTCATCGAGCATGATGTAAAAAATATCGTTATTGTCCCCAATAAGAAGACAATGGCGAGAGGATGGGCAACGGAACAGGATTGTCATGTTGTTGTTGTAGTTTGGACCAATTCGGCCTTCTGGCATTCCATGGAATGTTAGTTTGAATATACGATATCAAGCAAGAATCTGATTTTGAACAATAGAGCAAGCTTGATCTGAAACATTTGAAGCTCACAACAAAGAAGCGGGTTAGACATGAAATGAGCACTATATGAACTACAAGACTACTGAATGCTTGTCAATTTTCCATCTGAAGGGAGATAGCGGAATTCTTGACAAATAGGGACAAAGAAGTCTCAGTAAGCTGAAATTTAGGTGATCTCTCATAATTAAGAAACCCATCTGGATACTGACAGCACTAAAGAACACCAACTTGAGTTGAAAGCAGATGAATGTTCTTTGATTCCATTGAAGAGTCTATTCTTTGCTTCAAGTTCACGAAAAACCAGAATCATGAGTATGAAAGACAACAATTCATCTCGGATCAAAAGTCTGACAAGAATGTCACTTCATTCCTCAGTAATGCAACCTTTATCTCGATTATCACCTCTTTTCCCTTCAAACAATAGTTTCCTCTATGTCGATAGAAAATTCCTACGGCTCTTCTCTACTAGTCATCACGATTGTCAAAAATTAAGCCCGATGCGGGGGTCGAACCCGCAACCTTTTGATGTCTTGCATAAGAGTCAAACGCTCTACCGATTGAGCTAACCAGGCTAATTAGTACTTAATTTTATTCAAGCTTTTACTCCCAGAGACTATGACAGCTCACTACACTAAAGTAGTATTAAATGGTGCTATTGTCTGGATTCATAAACGGAGCACAGTAGTTGTGGGTTATTGTAAGCCTATGCTATATGCCTGTCTCCATTGGTATAGCTCTTTATAATTTTTTTTGAACTTTAGGTTAACTTGAAATTGGGGGTGAATACGAATAATGAACTCTTGGTATTATAAGCTGAGATAATTTGTAGAGGACTTGAAGAAAGTGGCTTCTCAGTCAAGAATGAGCATGGTGAGGGAGTATCAAGAAACAGTGAAATGAAGCTCTTTGAGAAAAATAGAACAATTAAGAAAGATTTAACCACAGTGTCGATCATTAGCCTCCTGGTTTTAGATCAGAATAGGTAGACCACGGAGGGAATCAACACCAACGATTTAGAAATTCCAGTTGGAGGTGCCAGATCATCAGATGACCGAGGTGTCTGTGTGGCGCCCGGATTCATAGAGCTTGATCATGTAACTTTTGAAGTATATGAAGTAAAAGACGCATCACTCAGTGTCCTCGGCTCAATCTTAGGAGAAGGAGAAGTAGAAACCGTAATCTGCGATTGAGCAGCCAGGGAAGGAATGCTATTATTAGAGTATCCCGTAGAAGAGAAGTCAATATTCGAATCTGAAGTACTCCCAGTACAAGACAGAATGACGGCAGCCGTCTTCGTAGGAGTAGGAGCATCTGTCGAACTTCCGGTGCTAGTTAACAGTCCCGACATCAATTCCTCAGTCACTTCAGATGCTGTGGTGTACAAGCTGACATTGGATTCAGTGGTGACGAAGATCATGTCCGTTTCGGTAAACGCAGACCCATCCGAGTTGGTCGACGTTCTCGTTGTAGTGAACTCTCCTGCCATAATGATGGCAGAGGTTGTCGTGTACACACTTCCATTGGAGCCTGTTGTGACGAAAATCACATCTGTCTCGGTGAATGTAGAGCCATCCGAGTTGGTGGTAGTTCTAGTAGTAGTTTTGAGTGATTGGTCTGTATTGGAGTCAATTGTAGAAGTTTCAGATGTGATTCTAGATGGTGAAATACCATGAGATGGGTTTTGGGAGGAAGCTGATGTTAGGTACAGCGAAGGGTCTATCCTAGTAGAAGAGCTTTTACTAGAAGAACTTGTTATACTTTCAATAGTAGTCGAATTTCCTGATCGCCTGGAACTACTACTCAAAGACAAGCTAGACTCTGAACCTGACGAATCGGATGCTAATTCGTAACTTTTAAAAGCTCAATGATGTAGGAAATTCAATGATAACTGTTACTATACCATCAGATCCAAATGCGGTAGTAGTGCTTTCGTAAGATTTTGACCATGTTGTGGTCGTGGTCGTCTTTAGCGTAGGGGTCTCGTAATTGTCTCCACTCCATCGGAACCAATCGCTGTAGCAGTGCTTTCATATGAGTCAGACCATGTTGTGGTTTTCGTTGTCTTAGAAGTGGGAGTTTCGATGATTACTGTTTCAACCCCATCTAATCCGGTCTCAGTAGTGGTGCTGCCATACGAGTTGGTCCATGTCGTGGTAGTGGTCGTTCTAGAAGTTTGTATCTCAATTATAATCGTTTCTACTCCATCTGACCCTGTCACAGTGATAGTGCTTTCATATGTATTGGACCATGTCGTGGTTTTTATGGTCTCTGGAATAGGTGTTTCAATAATTACGGTCACGACACCATCTGAACCAGTCACACTTGCCGTACTTTCAACCAAATTAGTCCTTGTTGTGATCGTGGTTGTCCTTGGAGTTGGAATCTCGACAATTATTGTTTCCACTCCATCAATTCCAATTGCAGTACTAGTACTACCATACGAGTTTGACCATGTTGTGGTACTGCAGTGCTAGTGCTGCCGTGCGTGTTAGATCATGTTGTGGTTTTCGTTGTCCCTGAGGTTGTTATTTCAATGATAATCTTCTCAACAGCGTCAGATCCAGGCACGGTGGTGGTGCTCTCCAAACTGTTCCTCCATGTGGTTATTGTGGTTGTTCTTGGCGATGGTGCCTTGATAATAACCGTCTGTCCCTATCACAACAGCAGTGCTTACGAAGAGTTGGGCCAGGTGGTAGTTGATGTTGTTTCTAGGTGCCAGCACTTCGACAACCACTGTGACAGTGCCGCCCCTGGTGGAGGGTGTACGTGTGGTAGTGGAACTGGCTGGACCTGTCCATGCTTCGGTGATAGTTACGGTAGGTGTTGGGACCACCACAACGATAGTTTCGGGATTGCCGCCCCTGAAGTGTAGGGCAATGTAGTGAGTCAGGTGGTGGATTTAGCGCCCGTCAGGGTAACGACTCTCACGAAGTTTCCCTTGGATCCAGAGTATGGATCCCACTCGAACGTGACGTTGTGGTTGCAGACAGTTCCATTGGCAGAGGTGGATTCGTCGGTGTAAGCAATGGGGATTGTCTTGCCTGTGGCAAAAGTATTGACTTGGAAGTCGATGAACTGACGGTATCCGGGAGGGATTTTTCCGTAGGAGTGGTAAACCCATACTTAAATAGCGTCTCAGATCATTGTATGATGAATTTCAGGTCCGACACCGACTTGGGGTAGCACCAATCGTTGAAGTCATTGGAAATGGCAGCAAGAATAGAGTCGCAGTCAATTTTTGCATTCGTCACATTGGCTGCAAGAATGCCTCCATACTCCAGAAATCATTTCCTGAACATGAAAAGAGAACCTTTGTTGTCCACCCTGAATCCGGTGATTGATCATTTAAGCGTACTATTCTGTCCATGGTCAGCAAATAATTGACCAGAAATATATATATCCGTTCGGTAATAATAGCCTATCTTCAACAAACCCTGATTGGGGTTTGTCCAGAAACCGTATCCTGAAGTTTTGCTCCCCTGTGCATTTTAACGTTTTCAAGGACTTGTTCACCTTCAATTTTACCATTTGGGTCTGACAACGGTCCACTCGTTGATGTCTATAGGCCATATCAATCAAAACAACTAAAAGTAAAAGAAAATTGGTGTCGGTCATACCTCAGCCACGGTTTGAATTTCCATGGTAAAGGCATGTTCATCAGCGTTTCAATCTACAAAACTAGTGAAGCAGGGTCTGCAAAACGCGGTGTTCGCTTTTGGTTTTTAGACTTACGCTTTTGGTTTTTAGAATTACGCTTTTGGAATAGGACCATTCTGTGGTCTCGGATTATGTTTCCAAAAATGGTCGGCAAGCATTGTTGAACCCGTTTTAGAGGATTATAGAACTATTAGATATGCATGACTATTTTGGTTGTTTAGGACACATTATCAAGAGTATTTCGGACATTTGGACATGGTATTTTTGAACCTCAGAAAGTTGAACTAACATTTTCTGAGTGCCAATCACTTTCGAGATTGCTCCTTAGGTCTATATGTCAGTTTCAGCTAGTCTGTTCAAATGCGAAAAACGCAAATAATTTGGAATTTGAGTGTCTGACAATATGCAATGAATACACGATCTCGTCAAGTACTAATCGTAGAACCACCCCTTCCCCACGTTACATTTCCTTTTTAGCCTAACCGCAGTCAGCAAATAATTTTACATTTGCCCGGAAAATATTGCCGTTAGGTCTAGAATAACTAACAAGTTGCATTCCTGTGATAAAATCATTGAGTCCAAATGACCTTGATTTTTGGTTCGGTTGAGGCTTAGTCCAAGGTGAACTATTTTGTCTATGGTCCAAAATAAGAGTTACAGTCCATTTCTCCAAAATTCCCTGTTTACCAAATACCCACCGATTTGATAATCTTTTAGCAATAATTGTTCAGCATGAGCTGAAGTATTCTTGTAATGAAATAATGTGACAATCTTCAATTGGATAGCTTCCTTTCAATTCAATCGCAATTTTGATGCTAAAAAGATAGAGTCCAATGTCGATTATGTTGAACGTACCTTTTGTACAAGCAAGTGAGACTATTCTGGCTACCCTACAATACTTTCAATTAAAATGTCATTCCTGCTATCATTATGGAATCATAAACAGCAGTATTTTTTGACTAAAGTGTTTAAATCAAACAACAATTGCTGTAGCCAATTCCTAGACTAAAATATGGATCGAGTGTTAGGGAATTACTTCTATCGATTCATAGATAACAACATCCCGGGCGTATAATATTCACTCAGGTTTGTAGAGTAACCTGCCTGTCTTTTCCATGCTTTGGAGCGGTACTTCTGCAAAACATGTATAAAAATCACTTCCACTAAATCATAATCATATCAATATCCTGCATTTCCCAACTCTGTATTCACCAACTATGTGAGAGGTCCAAGCAACAAGGAGACAGGTAGCTAGGGGATGAAATAAAAGGGGAGAAGATTTGGGACTTTCAAGAGGCTCAATAGGGAAGTAAATGCAGTAGAGGATCCATGGGGTATTCTGTGCCGGCGTGGTCCATTTTTACACCGCCACAGAGGATCTATGAGGTCATCTGTGGCCATCAGACTTATTCTTTCATTGGATATCTCAATTCTCCAAGTTGACATATATCATGCGAATTTCTCTTCAATAAAACTAGTTGCGTTTAAAACTAATAAATTATGTGGTAGAATTGACTATTATCTTTATTTTCCTTTCAAAGTCTGCTTCAACACGAATACATGGATTAAAATAAACGGAATCATCGTGGTATGTTTAGTGAGTGTCAAAAGTGAACTTTATATCTGTATTTCATCTCATTTTAATACAAGGAATAGTCGTTGGAATGGCCAGACTATTTCTCATTAAGGAAATGGCAAAACAGAAGGTCTTCTAAGAACGCAACTTGTGCTTGTGATGAGACTATCTTTCGTGTAGAGGACCAGAACTCTTCGAGCAGTTGTCGGATTTGTGGTTCCTTTAGGAGTTATCCAATAACATAGTAGTGAAGGGGAAGCAATTGGGCTTCGGATTATCAACTTTTCATAGAGCTCAATGATTGATTGCCCATGATTAAACCTATCGAACTTGTTGTTATTGGGAAAACCATGAATTTAAAGATAGTCTGGTACTGCATGTACTAATACAAGTGCAAAGCAGGCAAGAGAGCCCCTGCTATTAAATAGTCTTATACAGTGCCAGATGTATAATTACCTAAGTTGAAGAATTCTCAAGAAATTCTATAATCTGCTTATATTTATTACAATATCACTCTCACAAGTCAGTTCAAGTTGATTTGACTTGTATGGCGTATTATCGCAGAAATCAATCAGTTAATAGTATAACTCGGAATAGCTCCGAAAGCTTTACATCCAGATAGTAACATAGTTAGAACTCTAATAACATCATGCTACTCTAACAACGATTTTTGTTTTCCGAAAGGTGCATAAATTATATAAATATTCATTCAATTTTTACAATT
>JAKTXF010000066.1:0-20405 GCA_030561465.1 Suhomyces kunorum | reverse complement strand
GTTCTACATTCTTTAGTTCGCCCCACCATTGTGTGACAGGTCATTTGCCCCCGTTGGGAACCCTCACGTGTCGCGTGTACTGCGATGATGGGGCAAACGGTCTAATCTGCCACATCCCTCCGTTCCGAAAACCACTCTTCTTTCTTCTCCTGGAAGCCCAATTGCCGCCAACTAGCCGCCACTTTACTCACTTTACTGCTCCTCACTATTTCCTCGCTATTCCTTAGCCTCCTACGCGCCAGCCCCCTCGCTAATGCTGTCGCTAGACCTCTACACCGTGGCAGTCACCGTGGTTGCCATTGCCGTCATCGACTACATCTACAAGCAATACGTTGAGGCCACCAAAGACGTCAACGACTTGTATCTCGCGGACCAATCCATGGTCGAGGCAACCTGCCTCCCCCATGAGTCCCCCATCTACAAAAGCAACAAACTCGACTACTCCCACGGCCTCCGCATCGGCCTCGATATCCGCTACGACCACTACAAGATCCGCCACGGCAATCTCTGCGATATTTGGCTGCTTGCCATGGACAATGCCGCCAACAACTCGGGGTTGGTCATTGACGGAGTTCGCACCTCCTTCGGAGTACTCAACCACAAGATCCTGCGGTTCTCCCAAATGTTGGCGGCCCAACAGGTATCCTCGATCAAAATCAACCTGCGGCTCTTCTTGTGCTCCCACGACGTGCTTGTGGCACTCTGGGGCGGCTTCCTCAACCAAATCACGGTGGAGCTCTACGACGATTTCCGCCATTTGGTGGACAATGACGCCGACCTCGGCCTGGCATTGATCGTGGTGGATAACCACGAGCATTTCCTCATCCAGAACCTCGGAATGGCCGCCTGCAACTACTTCAATCTCGAGAACATCTCCATCTACGAACCCAACCCTGAACCAAGCCCCACCTTTGTCAACGAATACAATTTTGTCAAGGACAAGGGCATCGCGTTGAAACTTACCCGCAAAATCAATACCAAGGTGCTCTCCACCATCGAATTCACCCAATTGAACTTGATCAGTGCCGCGGCTTCCACCTTGAAGCACCTTCCTGCCACCAAACACATCGACGCTTCAGACTCCATGGTGGTGGTCAACACCGTGGACGATTCCAACGAGCACTTGCTCAACAACTTGACCAAGATCTTGACGGCGTTCATCAGCAACTGCGAGGTCAATATCGTCAATAAACTGGCCAAAGAGGAGATTTCGTGGGACGTCATTCTCCAGCTCAACCCCACCATCGTGTGCATTGCCGAGTCCCGTTTGGCCACCATGTCGGTGGACAGCTACCTCCAGAAATTGGGGGTCTTCGCCAAATTCATGTTCAACCAGAAGTTGAAGTTCCTCTCCAAAGGAAAATTCTCCAACATCAAGTCCGAATCCAGTGACTCCAAAAGCATGAGACTCATATACACCAACAAGTCTTTGAGGAGTCCGGCAAAGTTCCCTTTTGCGAAGTACAACACCTTGAGATGCCTCTTATCGTCTAGAGTAATTGTCGAATCCGGTTATTACAACATTATCGGCCCAGTTATACTCACAGACTTTTATGACTACCGACTCAACAATGTTTCCAACTTGAAATCCTTCGGCTGCATCTCGCAAGCGATGGAAATCAAGTTGACCAACCTCAACTCCAAGAACGAGGGTAATATCATGGTCAGGGGTTACAACATCGGCAAAACAACCACCTGGCTAGTAGGTACTTCCGATGGAAAGGAACACACCATCGGAGGAGAAGTCATTTTGAGACATGACGAGAACAAACCTCTTATGAAACAGAACAATGGCTTTATGACCCTTAGTGATGCAACCGGAATCTGGGGTAATGACGGTTGCTTATATGTAGTATAGTGTAAATAGTTATGGTATAATTAGATAGTGAATATTATTCTTAACTGGAAATTCCTCCTCGACACTCAACGAACGTAATAGTGTGATATAGTATTGTGAACTTAGCTATAAACTACATCGTCGGAAGATACCTCAAGCCTTGACCTTCTTTGCGCAAAGGTCAAAACATTCGGAGTATTCTTCACGGCATCTCTTTTTGGTGTCTTGGACTCCGCTAGAAAAGAGAGATGGAACTGGCTTATCCTTGACAAGGATCTTAGTTCCAAGTTGGTTCAAATAATAATTATTGAAATTGATCTTAATCAAATTCAAGTTGGTTAATTTGAAGTTTTGGCTGAAGAAGTTGGCCCATTTTACCAACTTCTTGCACACCTTAGATTGGTTGCATTCCCAAAAGATCTCATTATCTTCGGAGTCGCCCACAAGTTGACACTTGATGAAGTCATAGCCGAAAATGATGAGAATGTTGCACCAATTTTCGTATTTTAAGTCGTTCAAATAAATCTCGTAATCCAAAAGAGTTAAACATTGGATTTCGATGTTTTTCAAAATCTTCAAGTTAAAGGTAGCACTGTTGTCCTCCTCTTTAACGCCACAGATCTTGAGCCAAGACTTGAACGAGTAGTTGTAGTCTTGGTTGAACTTAGAGGCAATAATGATCAAGCCTAAGAAAAGCTTCTTGGCATCTTTCAACAAAGGATCAGCTCTCAAATCTTGGTTTTGTAATTTGATTAACTTAACCAAGTAAAAGCAGGTTAACTGTAAAGATTGAATCGAGGTCTTCGATCTTCTCAAAATTTCAATGACGAAGAATCTCAACTCTCTCTCGTCGATGGAAGGTTCTTGCTCATCTTTGATATCTTTGTACAAAATCTTCATCAAGTTGATAGTGCAGTTAAGCAAGATGGAGTTGAACTGGTTCTTGTTCAAGTGCTTAGTGTAATACTTGAAGTTGTTTGGTAACAAGATCTCCTTGGATTGTAATGGTGATGAGGAGTTGGTAGGTGGCGGGGTCAATAAGTCCGCGTGGACCGGGTTGACCGAGTTCAAGTTCGCCGCATCTTTAGGGTTGATGTTAAGCTTGGATGCAGCAACCACAGTGGGGGACACTGGGGATTGTAAAGCCATTTGGGATACCAAACAAAATGAATTGGTGGTACGGTTTGATCAGGGTGAAAACAACACGGGGAGTAAATCAGAAATAGCCAATAACTGGGACAAAAGACGAAAAATCAGGGGAATGCAATACCTAAACTTTCAACAACGACAATATCATAGGTACACTTACTTGGAGAAGTACATGATCAATATCTCTGGGCAATCAAAAAGTCAAAATAAAAGAATAACGGGCGGAGGTAAACCTGGAAAGCAGTGGAGGGAAGCTACTTCTAAACCTGTTAGAAGCTGGGAGAAAATCCTTTGGTAAAGGACCTAGATAATGCAAATAAGTGAAGTGAAGGGACCTTAAACACCGGAAACACCTAAAAAACCGTGGAGAAGCAAGTGGATAAAAACAATATTATCAAGCCTGTGGCTGGCGCAGAATGGCTGGGGGGGCTGGAGAAGAAGAGAGGCTTCGAAGGGCAAACGGACAGAAAAGCTAGTTGCGAAACGAAGGCCTGCGTGTGACAGAGACGATTAGCTGGAGCGAAAACGGAGATGGATGGTTGGGTTGACAAAAGTCGGTAGTGTTGCTCACCAAGAGGGCGTGGTAATATTTATATTGTGGCGGACAATTTCAACTGGGTGCGGAAATGATGATTACTCACCGCCCGGGTGCAGGACGGCAATGCCTTATCTAGTGAGGCACCAAAAGCAATTAATGAGTCAGATATAGGGGGTGATGCGGGTCACGTGAGGGTGGGTTGAGTCAGGACCAAAGGATCATGACGTGGCAGTGTGGCCGGAACAGGGCTGCGCTTGGGGGCACAGGCGGGTGCAAACCGGGGCTGCGGCAAGTTTGCTGGTACTGCAGATGGGAGCAGGTGGAAGTGGAAGACAGACTGTAGTTGAAGGAATCCACGGCACGTGGGAAAAACCTGTACTTCAGTGGGAGGAGAGACAGGAACATCGCAAATGACCAGCGTCCCTGCTGCTAGTGTGACCTTCCCCCGATTCCGTGGCGCCAATGCGAGTGACCATTTGCACTGGCACTACCGCGCATTGACACATTCCCCGAATGAGTCTTTTGCAGCCGACGCCGGAATAGGCCGTGTTCCAGTCATGGTTATGGCAAGAGGGCAGCACTGGGGCGGCCGCCAGCACGCCGGAACCGGTAGAAGTGGTCGCAGTAGCGGATGACAGCCGGTGGGTCGATGACGGGAGAGTGTGTGCCACTGAGGACTCATCAGTCAAGCGACTGATGACTCTGCGGAGGGAGCTTTTCCGGTGTCGTGGTAACCACCACTGGGTCACCTGTTCTGACGGGGTGGGCCCGTTCTGGAGGCCCAGACCACTCCGTTGCTGACTGTCCCCTTTGTCCCCTATGGGTTTCACCGGCACTAGCGAGAGTCTATTTCTGGGGGGCGGTTCTGGGTTCATGTCCTTGGAGCTAATTGCTGCGTTTTGGCCGCCAAAAAACAACGGGAACAGCCCTGGAACTGGTGCTACCGTCTGGACCGCTCGGTACGACCGCTCGGTACGGCCGCTCCATAGCACCGTTTGCCTGGAATCCGCTGTTGGCGTGACGGTTCTGTAGCGCTAAAACTGCTACCGCAATGTTGACATCCACTATATATCTGGCGCAGATTTCTCTGTTCATGAACTTGCCTTGAGCATATGACCTGTGGACAAGTCTAGTGGGGCCCTGTGGATCCTAGACGTCATTTCTGGTGGAATCTAGCTGGGATCTGGCAGTGATTGGAAAAAGTGGTGGCGTTGGCAGCAAAAGAATAGGAGGACAAAAGTGCGGCTGCACTAAGTTTCGTCTATTTCTTTAGTGCTACCAAAGGCGGTGGCTACAGTGTGGACTCTCAAATTGGAGTCTGGGTCTTCTTGTCCTTCTTGTCCTTCTTGTCATCCATGCACTTCTTGTTGTCAGTATGGGTTAAACCCACACTATCGTGGATCCACCATCTTGCTTGACACATTCCTTGATGCGATTGTGCCACCCAATCATTGCTTATCTACAGGTGTGGAGGTCATGGCTCCAGCACCTTATCGCTTCCGTTTTTGGTTGTGGCGTGTGACTTTGAGTCCTCCTGTTTTTGCAAACCGTGTTTGTGGATCTCCCTGGCGAGGTGATGCCAGAGTCCATAATGTGGATGCCTTGAACGGACTCGTTCCCCGAGTTTACAATTCCTTTGGCGTTCGTTTCTCCTGTTTTATTACTCCATTCCTGCTTTGCTACTTTCTAAGGCCCGGCCGTGTTGGCTAGGGCAACTTCTATTCGGTTTCTTGCAATCTTCTTGACTTTATCTGCAATACTGTATCTGCTCAGTCTGAGAGCCTTCTGTGGCAGTGGTTTTGAGGCAGTTTGACATATGCGTTTAGGGCATCTCGTCAAATATTTGACATATGTTTCTGCCTCTGCACTTTGCAATCTCACTTCTTTTTCTCTCTCGTATCGTTGTTTCGGTTGTTTCGGTTGTTTTGGTTCTCTGGACATGTGTGGCTAGCTTCATCAAACAGCTACATCAAATAGCAACATCTGTTTCCCCTCGGGGCTGGCCCTTGATTCTTTTATGGGTTGCAGTCCTCTCACCCCCATATTTCACGCATCGTGAGGGACATTCTCTTCACTTCGATTATTTTGGATTCATACTGTTCCAGCAAATGCTTCATTAAATTGAAATGCTGGTGGTTATTCCATGTATTTGCATTCAATGAAGCAGTTTTTGTCCATGGTTCAGCCAAAATTTTATTTTTGGGTGGGTGCCACATGGCACATTTTTATCATGGATCTGCATTACTAGTCTTCATTTCGATCGCATCTTCATCTAGCATTTTGCTCTTCCTTCAATTAAGTTTTTCAAGCATTTCAACTTCGTTTATCAAGCAATTTGGCCATTTTTTTTAAGTTTGTCAAGCATCCGGCCATATTTTCAAGTTTGTCAATCATTCGGCCATATTTTCAAATACCTCTTCAACCATTTTTGGTCCTCCTTTCAATTAGCTCTCATCAGGATTTGGCATTATTCCAATTACCTTTTCATCATTTTGGTCTTCCTTTGAATTGCCTCCTCCTCCTCAAGCATTTTGGTCTTACTTTGAATTAGCTCGACATCTATTCATTTTGGCCTTTTTCTGAAGCCTTCCTGGTTTTGATCTTACTGACCTTCTTATCTCTGAAAATATGTTACAGACCTTCTCCATAGTGCTCGCATCTCGCGAAGGTAAAACACATCTACAATCGTTTCAATAAGTAGATTTATCTGTCCCTTGTAAGAGTTCTAAATATAGAATCAACCATGTCCCGGATCTCCTTGTAACTAACTATAATACAGCACTTCTCATCTCTGCTCACCAACAAGATCTTTTCATCTATTCCAACATCCAATTTGTTCAAGTTCACCAACACGCGTGATAAGTCGGTTATGGGTTTTCCGTATTCGTCGTACTGGAAAAACACATAATCTCTGAAGAGTTTGAGAACATACTTGTTTCCGTTGTCATTCCAGTCCTTGCTTTCAGGCCTGTCGATAATGAAATTCAATTTGGACATTAATCTGAACAACCTGGCATTTTCAAGTTCACTGCTGAGTTGGGATTCCATGTAGTCGCACGATTCCTGCAACTCATTCAACGCCTTGAATGCTCTTGCACCTAAGTATATGTCACGGAATTTGGTTAAATCGAAACTTTCGGACTCTTCATTCAACTTGGTCAACATTTCAATGTACTGGCTGCTGAAGTTGATCGTCGAAGCAGTCTTCAACAAATTAATAAGGCCCAGTTTTTCTGTATTTCTCAAATTGTGGGAGATGGTCATGGCACTCAAGTCCAACAACACGCGTCCCAAGTTGACGATGTCTTGTCTCTGTAACTTGTCGATAAAACCTTGGCCTCCGAGGCTGCCTATTTCTTCTTCGTCCAGTTCGAAATCGATAATATCACTTACTCCACAACTGGATAATCTCACCCGGTTTTTGTTGGTAACGATGATTTTGGACAAGGACATGGATGATCTAGCGGCCAACCCCTTTTCGTGAATCAAAATCAATGCATTAATTAATTGAATGCAGTAACTCCACAAGACGTCCTCAGTAATGGGCTCGGTTCGAGAACCGATTCGTTTGTGATGCTCTAACAATGTGTTGGAATTTGGATAGTAGTCATAGGCTATTATAAGGCACGATTTGCCAAAAGCCATGCTTGTGAATGCCTCTTGCACCTGGACCACGTTGGCGCATTTCACGAGTTTCCACTTCTTTATGCTTCTGAAAGGCAATTCGTTGGTGATGTTGAACGAGGGCTCAATCTTGCGCAACACGTAGGGGTTGCCGTCCAGGTTGGAGAACACCTTGTAGATGGAGGTGGGGATGCCCCACACCTCGGAGTTGGGCTCGTAGGTCTTGTCTATGGGGACCAACGAGTGGTATGTATTAATGTGGTCGGGCAAGTTGGATCTGGGGAGAGTCTGCAACGTAGCCTCGTTCTTCTTCTGCAAGGATTCTCTCAAGTCATTAGGGATAAACATTAGGTTGGCGTTGGTCTCGTGGGGTGGTAATGGGATGGACAATCTGGGAGGCGGCGCCGGGGCATAGAGGTGATATTGCATGGGATACGACGCGGACTGCTGCTGGAAATACACGTCGGAGGCACTAGGGGTCATGGCTGATCCTGGAACCATGGAATTTCCCGAGAAATAGGGGTTGTTAGATCCTCCGGTATTGGACTGGGGCACGTTGTGGGAGGATGCTGCTCCAGGAGGGTATTCGGAGCCGTAGAGGTTGGACGGCATGAAAATCGGCGTGGCCATGTTGAACTTCTTGGACGGCGTGTCGGCGGAATCGGTCGACTCCGTGCCCCGAGACGCGGGAGCGCTAATTCCTGTCGAACTAACAGTATTGGACCCAGAGGACGACGCCGTTCCTCCACTAGGAACAAAGGTGGGGATATAATTGACCCGGGGCGACAACGTGGCGAATTTGTTGGTCACAGACTGCACGTTTGCCGGTTGGAACGACGGGGTATTGAAGTTAAACTTGCGCTTAGGATCAGCCCCAGGCGTGCCTGGGGCCGATCCAGGAGCTCCATTGGGGACTTTGGTTGCCAAAGAAGCGCCGGGACCGGCACTGTTGGGGCCTCCCAGAACCACCGGGGATGTATTGGCACTATTTGCACCAGCAGGGCCGTTGGGAGCGGCGGAAGCGGTTTTGGTGTTGTGGTTGAACACACATCCCTTGTTCTCGTACTTGCAGTAACCGTAGATAAACATGTTTTTGCAAAGTGTGTCCTTTGCGGTGTCGAGATTGATGTTCATTGCGACGGGGCAAGTTACGTGGAGTGTGGGCGTGGATGTGTCGCCATAAAGTGAGGAAGTAGGAGAGGCATGTTATCATCTGGTGGGAGAGAGAGAGTACGCATGTGGTCACGTGACCGTGTTTCTATCACGTGATCGCAGTCGCGTGACGTGCTCCTCTGCAACTCCAACATACTTCCCCCATTCCCCTCCGTTTCTTCTCCAGTCGACCAACCATGGGCAATGCTTCCTCGCAACTCCTCGATTCGCTCACCGAGGGAACCAACTTCGACAGAGACGAGATCGACCGCTTGAGAAAGCGGTTCATGAAGCTCGACAAAGACGGCAGTGGCACCATTGATAAGAACGAGTTTCTCGCCATTCCCGGCATTTCCTCCAATCCTTTGGCCACCAGACTCATGGATGTGTTCGATGAAGACGGCAGTGGCACCATCGACTTCCAGGAATTTATTACTGGGCTCTCTGCCTTCAGTGGCAAGACGTCCAAATTGGACAAGTTGAAGTTTGCATTCAAGGTATACGACATCGACCGTGATGGCTACATTGGCAACGGCGAGCTCTTCATCGTGATGAAGATGATGGTGGGAAAGAACTTGCAGGACGAGGAATTGCAGCAGATTGTGGACAAGACGATTATGGAGGCAGATCGTGATGGAGACGGCAGGTTGAACTTCGAGGAGTTCAAGAATGCGGTGGATTCCAAGAGTGTGGCTAGTGCGTTGACGTTGAACATGTTTTAATGAGTGATGAGATGCTAATGAGATATTGACTTGATAAGGAGGAGTTGATGAATTTATGACAGAGATTGCAGTTTTGGTGACTTGTTGGACATGTACGGTTTGAAGACTTGAAGGATTACTGACTGTGACTCGATGACAGTTGATTTTTTGTCTGTTAAATTGTTGACTGTTAATTGAGTGATGATTTTTTGAATTTTGAATTGTTAAATTGTTCACGTTATATTGCTGACTGTTAAATTAGCTTCTGGAACGATCGAAGTCGTTGAGACTTGATGACTTTTGGCTCCTTAACTAGTTAACTCGCTGACTCGCTGACTCGCTGACTTGTTCACTCCTTGAGGGTTGTTTTTTGCCTGTTAATTGTTGACTTATTGTTCCTGGAACATCGCAATTGGCACCTCTCCTCTCATACCTCTATCTATAGATATCCGGATCGACCTCGGTCGCTATTGTATGACAATGATTCTGCCTCGCCTGTACATTGAGGTTGTCCAATAACAGCCACACCCTGGCATTGCATTAAACTGCTTCTCGCACTATATATTTTAATGTAACGACTTTTTCATATTATTCCACATCCAATACTTGTCCATCCCTCGGGATTTCTCTTACATCGCTATTCCATCCTCCATTAACTACCTTCATCCATTCATTTTCCCTCTCATCCTCTATCTTTCACAAACTACCATCTCATCTTATTGACTCATCTGATTTGACATTACCATGGTTTTCTCAGATAATCTTCCTAGTCTCCTTCAGTGGATCAAAAACACCTCTGACGAGAGCTTCAACCCATCGTCTCATTCCTACATATCTCCGAAGATCACCGTTCGAGACGTGGAAGGCTTTGGTAGATCCATCTACTCAAATGATTCCATCAACAGATCAGAGTTACTCTTCAGAATTCCCCCTTCCTTTCTCCTCAATGCCACCACTGTCATTCGCCACATTACAAGACACAACCAAGCGGTCCAGTTGACCCATCCATGCTACTCCAACATCTTTATTCCCTACAGGACGTTTCTCGACAAATACACTAAGGTATATTCCAGATTAACGCTAGAACAGCTACTGGAATTGACATCATTTCAGCTTCTCGCATTGTACATCACATTTGAGACTCAGAGGGGCAACGACTCCTTCTGGAAGCCGTTTTGGGACTTGTTGCCGGACATCGACGACTTCAAACTCACTCCTCTAGTTTGGAAGGTTAACCAGCTGCCCCATTGGGAAGAACTCTACAAATTGCTACCAAAAGCGACTCAGATTCATGCCCAGAAGGTATTCGGTCGGTTTACAGAGGATTTCGAAAGAGTTCGTCTGCTTCTTTCGGAACAGAAGTTATCTGATGAAGAAATTAGTGAATTGTTGCCCCAAGAACGCTTCTTGTGGGCCTGGATGTGTATCAATTCCCGTTGTTTATACATGGAATTGCCCCAAAGCAAAAACAACCACGACAACTTCACCATGGCTCCCTACGTGGATTTCCTCAATCATTCCTGTGAAGACCAATGCACATTGAAGATTAATAACGTTGGATTTCAGGTATTCACCACAATGAAGTACGAGAACGGCGACCAGTTATTCTTGAGCTATGGTCCTCATTCCAATACCTTCTTGCTCTGTGAATACGGTTTCGTTCTTCCCTCAGGAAATACCTGGAATGATCTCGACATTACGCATATTATAACTCCTTTGCTTAAGCCAAAACAGGTGGAATATCTCAAGGAACAAAACTACTGGCAAGAATATACCATAAATGTTAATTCTGGCATTTCTTTCCGTACCGAGGTGGTGCTAGCGGTTTTGCAGGAGCAAAATCCCTTTGAATCCAGACGATTGAACGGGCTTTTGAATGGAAATATGGACGGTTCCGTCTACCAGAAAAATTCCAACATCTTGTTGAAGAAAATTCTCGAGAAAGTGATACATGACTGTGACTCCAAACAGTCCCTAGAGTACAATGACGAAAGCGACAAGAACACCAACGATAGAAAGAGGGTCATCGGACTCTTGTACAATGACATGAAGTGCATTGCAGAAAAGACACTATCTGAGTTGAACTAGAATAAAATTAATAGACCTTTACATAGAATTTATTTAAATCATCCTACGAGATATTTCAAACGTAGAAATGCTTCAATTCTGCTCTGTCCTCTCAATAGAGCTGGTCTATTGTCCGATATATACATTTTGGTTCCTGTGTTGAAACTTCTTTCTATAATACATGCTACTCCATCAACAACTTGGCGGCGTTTCTTTCCACCCCACGGTTTATGCTCAACTTATCTTTCACCATTCCCATGATCAATCGGTTGGTTGGACAGGGAATCTCGTGTCTGTAACCCAATGCACTGATATATCCATTCATCCAGTCGATTTCGGTCTGGTTTAATGCCCGCACGTCTTCTCTCATGGAAGAGCTGTTCGAGGCGGTGTCTTTGCACACCTTCAACACCAGGTTGAGCAACCGTTCCTCCTGCAAAAAGCTTTTCGCCTCTGGAATCTCCTGCAAGATCTTGTACTCAGCAAAGAATACCTGTACTGCCTCGTGGATCACCCGTTTCATGACGGGCACTACCTTGGTTCCGTACAACAAGTCGCCGTTGAAGCAGTCCATGACGGCCGACAACGGGTTAATGCAGCTGTTGACGACCAATTTTTCCATCTGAATCAAGGTAAACGACCGTGGATTGAGATATGAAGCATTGAGTGCTTTGGTATTGAGCAACAGGGTGATAAATTCGGGAATTTCTGGGCTGAAACTGGGCAGATCAGACTTTCTGGGAATATAAGATATGGAAAGCTTTCCCTGGCCCGCATGGTGAATATTGTAGGGCGAGGTCTTGTATGCACCATGGGTACTGATTGCCTGGAAAATCTTGGGTCTGGACGCTTCAACGGGCCAGAACTTGGACGTAAGGTGTTCTGCCATGCCCATTCCGTTCTGGAGGATCAACACTGTGGAAGAGGGCTGGATCTGCGGCACATATGGCGCAAGCGCCTTCTCGGTCTGATAAGTTTTGGTGGAAATGATCAAGTTGTGCAAGGGTGATGGAGGAGGTCTGCATTGGGCAGAAAGCGTAGAAAATGAAGATGTGACGTTGATTCCGTCCTTTCTGACCACCGAGATCTGGTTATTGGCGGCGGCAAAGTCCTGGACTCGGGCCTGGTTCCGTAGAAGCAAAATCGGCAGAACATGCTGGAAGGCCTGGTGGAGCTCGTGCGCCACCAAACAGCCCATGGAACCCGCACCTAGGACGTAGGGCTTCATAGTGGAGGTATTGGATGCAAAGGAAGTCCGTAACTGGCGATTTGGTGTGGTTATAGGCCTTAGCTGAAGTGATAGATATTAGACCTAGACAAAAGTGTAGATGTACAGAGTGCAGGTTGAGATGGAGAGTGCAGGTTCAAACCGCAAGTCAATCTGCAGATTACACACTGTCTCAAACTGCAGGTTTGCTGCAGTTATCACACTCCATCTTACTCGAACCGCCATACCATGCTTATTGTGGGCCTTACCGGAGGAATTGCCACCGGCAAATCCACTGTATCGAAGCTACTCCACGATAAACACGGCTACACCATTGTGGATGCGGATTTGATCGCAAAAGAGGTGGTTTATCCCGGCAAAAAGGCCTATGAGGACATCGTCAAGGTATTCAAGGATGAGGTGGAAAACTTGGTCAATCCTCATGATTATCTGCTCAACCGTGGCGCTTTGGGAGCTGCCGTTTTCGGAAACCGTGAACGGTTGAACAAACTCAACTCGATTGTGCATCCGGCTGTCAAAAAGGAAATAGTGTGGCAGATCTTTCACGCGTATGTTACTGGCCAGAGTTTGGTGATTTTGGACGTGCCTTTGCTCTTTGAAAGTGGATTGGACAAGATCTGTGGCCTCACAGTGACGGTGACGTGTTCCAAAGCCCTCCAGAAGGAACGATTGCAGGCCAGAAACCCCGAACTCTCGGAGGAAGATGTGGATAAGCGAATCAGCAGTCAGATGGCAAATGCGGTTAGAAACTATAGAGCGGATTTCATCATAGACAACAGCAAGGATCTCAAGAAGTTGAACGGGACGGTGGCCGGAGTCGCCAAAGATATTCATCCCGGTATCATTTTCACCATCTTGGACTGGTTTCCTCCGTTTGGATTGGCATCTGCTCTTTTCACGTTTTCAGTGAGAGCCATCAGGGATAAGTTCAAGGGCCCTGAACCCCCCAAGAGAGACTGAATCTAGTCGTCTTTTTTTTTCTACTAGTGGGTACCATACCTGTTGCTTTGTCTATCCTACTCAGGCTCGCCAATACTGGGCCAAACTATGTAATCTGTCAATGACCACGGGCAAGAACGCATTGACACTGTCATTAATCAAGTTCTGGAAGTGCAAGATGGCTTCTTCTTCCGTCATATCCAAGCAGAATTTCTCCTGAACCTTTTCCACTGCTCGTTTGGGGTCGATCATAATATCTGGAATATTTGCATCCAACATTAATTGGAACAAGTTGAGGATCAAATTACTGTTTTTTCTTAATGCTGTATATGTAATGAAACAATAGCTCTTGAAAATGTTGAAGTTCTCGTGTGTAAGCCCTCCCATGCCGTCTATGACCTGAATCGGAAGCTTCATCAACGGAGGAAATGGTTTGGGGTCCCGTCCTAGAATGTAGCCAAAGTCTGCATGCCAAAACTTTCCATTTGGAGATAATAAGAGATTATCAAGATGGCGATCTCCAACTCCAAGAAGATAAGTAATCACACAATATCCGGCACAGGATTTGACATAATTGTCCATCAACACGTTTGAAACTCCGAGATCTGAAGATATAATTGGGTGATGACTTTGACTGTAATTGCGTGCAAGCAGACTTCTGTCACTTTCACCCAAGCCTCGTATTACACTTTTTGATTGGTCCGATGATTCGGAACTGTCAATCTCATGAGCATCTCCCTCTGACTCGTGAACTTTCATATAATTTAATATTCCATTCGCCTGTGATGCGGCTTCTCCTAATTCATGATATGAACTGCTGAGAATTGTGTCTAAAGTCTCATTCGGAACGAACTGAATCAAGCCGGCAATAGGACTGGTGGCTAAAATCTTGTAAGGAGTTAACCTCAAGTCTAAATTCTCGTTTTTCAATAATTGATCCATCAAATTGATAATTTGAATAACAAGCTGGTCCTGCCTTAAATCGTCACCAATCTTAAACATTAATGGGTACTTCCCATATTTATGATGCTTCTTGCCGAATAATTGAGACGAGGATGAGTGTTTCTGAACCACCGTTTTCAAAGTGATCTTTAGTGGTGAAAGACTGGACTTGAAAACTGACGACTCTTCGGGGTAGCACCCACATACAATTACTGATGGATCCAATGGTAATGGGAAAGGTTCTGGAAATTTTAACAATTCATTTGAAGAGTTGGCAAGATACTCCTTCAAGAACTCCTTTTTCTTTGCGGTTGATTCGTTCTTTCTAAACGAGGTTCTGATTAACTCGACCAAGTTTGTGAGTTTCTTGATAAACCAAATTTGACGCTTTAAATTCTTGTAATAGGGTACTTTCTTGGAATTGGAGTACTTTTTCAAGCTCTCAATGAACCGATTGAGCACTGCGGTGTAGACTGATTTGGTTGATTGCAGGGAAGGGATTCTTGTTTCAGCACTCAATTGATCTTCATTCTCGACCTTGACATACCAATAAAAGAAGTTACCAAGTTTGTCATTCTGAACAGACTTCTCTATTAAGAATTTGGCCAAAGGCGACTTCAACACATCGAATTCTGGATTAAGCTCGTTGACAATTTGAAAATTCTCGGTTGCATCCATATTTGGAAACTTTTGGTCATAAATAATTGATTCATATTTCAACGCCTGTACTAGCTGAAGGAGATAAAGCAACAACTCATCATTACTTGCCAATTTGAGTCTTTCCACAGCCAATTTTCTCAAGTATGTGACGTACTTGAATACTTTGAAAGATCTACTTTCTTCTGTCTTCCGACCATTTTGAGTGGATCCGGATCCATTGGCATCTGTGTTCTGACTGCTCTGAGACTCTAAAGGCATCGGACACAATGTGAATGGATTGAAGTAGCTACTCAATAGCTCTAATGCATCTCCAACCTGTAACTTGTCCACAGACCAGTAATTAGGAATGATTTCCTCGAAGACGTGCTTCAATTCGTAACTATTATTCCAGTTGATTGATTTCAAGAACTTAGGGAAGAACGATTTGGTGGTTGTCACATTGCCTTTCGTAGATTCTCCACTTGCACTTCCAACACCAGTGCCAATGGAGTTGTTTTTGCTGAAAAAGTAGCGGTATTTCCATATGAGATTCTTTTCCACGTCATTGAGTTCGATATTAGATGGCTTTGTCAAGATTCGTAAGAGCTCGTCACGTACAAGAGGAGATGGTTTAAGCTCTTTGTCAAGAATTGAATTATTATTGATGTTTCTTTCGAGCTTGTGATATTTGAGTTCGATAGGGTCCAAAGCAGCGGCGGAGTTCTGTGGATTATTGATAAATGCAAAACTAAAATCTGGATCATACACCTTAAGCTCATATGTCAGCCTATGGGGTAATTGATTATTGTATAGGTCTTGGGAGCGGGTTATGGAAGAGCTGTAGTTGGAACCGTCATTGCTGGCCTTGGTCATGGGGATATCCACAGAATTCATCACTACACTAGATGCAAATTGATCGACTGGATTTTCCTCCAGAACTAGCGTTTGTTCATGGCCCTGGTAGATTAGCTCCGAATACACGATGGGCAAGTCGAAATTGGGGAGTTCCACGAATAAAAAGTAGTCGTGATCGGTGTTGATTTCGTTCTGTTTCTTGATTTGGGTCAAAGAAAGCTTGTCCAACCAGGAAACATGGGGATAGTCTCCGTTTTCGTAGTTTATGAGAAGCTGTTCTAGCTTGGTGAGCCCGGGAATGTCGTAGTAGTCCACGTGTTCTGTTGTGTCGTTCTGGTAAATGGAGATCTTCTGGGCGCCTCTTCTCAAAGACGACGTTTTCTTGTTGAAGAGCGATAAATAGCCCTGTCCGAACACGTGTGGCTTGGTATCCACCATTTCGTACACCTTGAACTTGAGATACGACTCAATTGATACTTGGTTGTACAAATGGGACAACTGGAGATAACTGTTCCATGTACGTTTGTTGCCCATAAGAGACTTGTAGGGAGTTTGGACCACATTGGATATTCTATTGTTGTTTCTGCCATCGTAGAGCTCGACAGAGACGAAGAGGTCCAGATTCTTGTGGATTTTCGATAGGGTCTTGAACACCTGGGGGTTTTGGAATCTTTCTGATAACGATGCTAATTGAGACTGGGCCTCAATGGTGGACTGGAGATAGCCAATTTTCACCTGGATAGAAACCCCGAGGTCCTTGGAGAGTCCAAAGGTTTCTGTGTTTGTTCTGGAGAACTCGGTGTCCTCCGACATGGGATGTAATATGTTTGGTGATGTTGTTGTGGATAAGGAAGTTTGATGATTCTGTGCGAATAATGGGGAACAAGATAAAAGAGAGAATTGCCAGGAAGTAAGAAACTCAATGGGAATCTACGCAGTTTAATTAGGTGAAATTATTTGTTTCTGAAGAAAACAGTATTGTTGCTTTATTTTGTTTATGGAACTAATTAGGCACTTTCATGGTGATCATTTGTGAGAGTACCATTACTTTTTGCCATTGTCACAAGTGGTATATTTACATGGGATTCACAAGAGTTTGGCTTCCATCAGAAGAGTTTGGCTTCGAATTGGAGGGATGCTCATAACTATTTCAACTTTCTCCTCCACATTTCTCCTACTTCATTGTGCAAAATATGTAGGATAAATATGTCAACTAAACTGGTCTAATTACTTTCTACTGATTAATGCTTACCTGCTAACCATTCTATAAATTTCCAGCCCTGGAAATCGCATCGGTAGTCTCCACAGCATTCGATAGACTCTCCACCTTATTTCTTCAAAGCCAGTTATCCTCTGTTTTGTCCAAACCAAATATATTGCTCCTTCTTTTTGCCATTGGAAGAACTGCTGGTGGATTCGTCCTCAGAACTATCGGAGCCCGAATTGCTGTCGTCCGAATTGAACTGATAGAAGATGCTCTTCACCTTCTTCTCCTTGTTTGGTTCCTGAGAGCCTTGTGTTTTCCCATCGCTCAACATGGATGGAATAAACTTGATGGAATTCTTTCTGGATCTGTTCCGGTGAGGAGGAGGCGAGGCAGGAAGTGGCTTCTTGATTTCGTCGGTGGGTCTTCCGTTGAGTGAAAACATCCTCATATGCAAATTGTCGTCACTCTCGTCGCTTTCGAGCTGCTGCTGCGATTTCTGGTACTTAGCTAGCAAGGATTTGCTGTTGGTTCGGTGGTAGTTCAACGATCTGGATCTATGTAAGTCATTGACCAATGGAGCCTGAGCTGGCGGTGGAGGAGAAGTGGGTCTCATATGTTTTTCAGGCTCGGTTCCCAGATGATGATTCAATTGCAATGGTTCGTTATGGTGCTCCTTAATTATATGCAAATCATCGTTTTCACCAAACGTGTTGGAGTCCAACGAGTAGTCGGAGCCCAAAGACTTGACTTTGCTCACACCCAGAGGGAAATATGAATCTTTGGAATTGTGAAAGACTTGAACAACCGGATTGGAAGTCGAGCGTTTTCGGTTAGCAAGTTGGGATGCGTATTTGGGGAGATCGACGGATGAACTCTCACTTGAGGAGGCAGCGGATCTGAGAGATTGCGCCAAATTAACCTGGGAGTTGACCTTGGAATTCAACTTGTGAATAGGGACTTCAGATGCATGCGAATACTTCAATTTCATGGGTTTGTAGATGTCGTCGTTGTCCAACAATTTTGAAAAATCGATCACCGAGTTGGAACGGGTGGGTTCGGAGTTGGGGGACACCTCGGGGCTCACTGGCTTGAGGGGCTTGTTGGAGAGATTGAAGGATTTCTTGAACGACTCGTCGTTCATGACCTTTAGCTTGAAATCGGATTTGATCTTGAAATGCATGATTTTCTGTGGAGTCCACTCCTTGGCAGAAGGACACAACGGGTTGTAGTTGCGGATGATCTGGGGGTTGGTGTGGTTATCCTTGGTCAGCTCGACCTTGAACGACGGTCTGGGTTTCTCCTCCAGGGTGAGTTTGAGCTGCTGCGGTTCTTTATTCATTTCGTCCCGTTTGATGAAGTTGGTGCGGTAGTACACGATGTCGCTCTCGAGGTTCAAGGTGGTGTCGACATCGTCGCTGGTGAAGAGGCCGAGAGAGTCCTTGAGGAGCTTCCAGCGGTAGTTTTCGGGGTCGTGCTCTTCTGCCTGGGGCTCTTCCACAAGCACTCTGCGGGCGTAGTTGATGGTGGCCTCGGGAATTTCGTCGAAAATGGGGTGGTTGATGAAGTAGGTGATGAAGTTGTTGATGACGTAGCCGTGGGAGATGATAATGATGATGTCCTGGTTCTTGATGTAGGCCGGTTTGTCGTAGGTGGCCAACAACTTCTGGAAGTAGTTCTTGCATCGCGCCTGGTAGTCCTTGTAGCTCAAGTCGGGCCCGTTGAACGGGCCCAAGGTGGTGGTGGGGCGGAAGTTGGAGCATGCGGTTTTGTTCTTCAACACCTTCAAATTGGGGGTGTACATGTTGTAGGCGTCGTTGGAGTCGACAAACGGCGGTTTATCCCGCATGCGGTCATGAATCCACTCGCTTAGAGCAAAGTCCCCGAGCAATTGGAACCGCACCTTGTAGTGGGGGTACTTTTTCGAGAGCAACGCCTTGAGATCGGTGATGAGAAGGTCTGCCGATTGGCAGCACCGGAGGTACGGGCTGAAATGGATGAAGATATTCTTTCTGCTGGGGCCGGACTCGGCCCCGGCACTGAATGCCGTGGTACTGGAAGCGATATCTTGGGCAACTTGGGCAATTTGGGCCACTGCAGATTTCGCTAGAGACGGATCGTAGGGTTGATACTCGGCAATCAAGGGAGTAGCCGAGGGGTCTTCGGCCAAGGCGTGATCAATCCGTTGGCCATGCCTCAAGAAGTAGAGTTCCGACATTTGTGGGGGTAAAATGCAATGGAAAACGGCAAATACAGACGCTCACGGGAGAGAGGCCACAACACGGCACGGGAGGGCGGGAACGCTAGAGAAACGGGTATTGGAGGGAACCAATGCGGCAAAAATGGGGGGATGGCACGGTCACGATATGGGGACAACGGCCTGGGGAAATACAGCGGGAGCGGGCCACGGCCAGTGGAAGAAGGTCTGGTTGGAGGTTGTGGGCGGTGGTAAAGGCTATGATGTCATGGGACCCGGGGTCACGTGACAGAAGCGTTGTTTGTCGCGGTAGAAACGGGTCGGGTCTGGAGTCACGTGATGCATGTTCCAGATGCTCAGTGTGGAAGCCTCCCGGCGTCGTGACGGGGCGTCGATGGGCTTGTTCCGACCGCCAGAATCTGGCCATTCTCGTCATTGTCATTCCTGCGTTTTTCTTCCACTTTAGCTCCGTTTCATCGAGGCCTCTAGCTGCTGACTCTCGCGGCCGGAAGTCGCCGAAGCACGTGTGGGCCCCCGGATATGCTCGGTTGCGCCACTGTACCACACCACCAGCATGTGAACCTGGCCATCGCCGCCGACACTCCGCACCCCAGGGCACCGTTTGACGTGTCCGATGCGGGCACCGTGCTGCGGGGCCTGTTGCGGCGAAAGAGCCACGCGACAGTCGATTTTTCACTGGTTCTTCCTGCTAACCACTACCTCCGGCCAGAACCCGGCCAAAACCCGCTGCAAACCGTCCCCGATTGCGGCGCGTTCCTGTGCCTGGCTTTTCCCTATGGAACCCGCACGGGTGAGTCGGCCCAATTGCCAGGACATTAGTCCATCGGGCTAACAACGTCTATTTGTGCCTGCGTGTGATTTGCGCGCGGTTTTGCGCGCGGTTTTGCGCGCGGTTTTGCGCGCGCCTTCCCGATACGGCCAGGACCAGATCAACACGCCATCCATTTTTAGGGCTAGTTCATTCGGCCGGTGAGTTGTTACACACTCCTTAGCGGATTCCGACTTCCATGGCCACCGTCCAGCTGTCTAGATGAACTAACACCTTTTGTGGTGTCTGATGAACGCTATTCCGGCACTTTAACTTTGCGTTCGGTTCATCCGCATCGCCAGTTCTGCTTATCTAAAATGGCCCACTAAAAACCCTTCATTCAAATGTCCACGTTCAATTAAGCTACAAGTACTTCTTACATATTTAAAGTTTGAGAATAGGTTAAGGTCATTCTAATCCCAAGACCTCTACACTTTCAACTCCCTCATGTTCGCCTAGCGATCGGCGGCTATGGTTGCAAAACAAGTCGCGTATTGGTGCCGC
>JAKTXF010000065.1:0-29362 GCA_030561465.1 Suhomyces kunorum | reverse complement strand
AAGTCGCTGGCAGACAAGGAAGATTTCACGGAGGACGAAGCAGGGATCACAGAGGTAGTGGTGTACTCCGCGCCGTTATTTCCCTTCGTGTCCTCTCATGCCACATGTTTTCCCTTGCTCACACCCGTTGACAGGGAACACACCACTATCGCGGCCACAAAATACCCGTGGTGAATACACGCTGTGCCTGTCCCCATGAGACCCAATTCCATTTCCAATTCCACTCATTTTAACACCGCCTTTCTCTCTCTTCCTTCTTCTTTCTTCCTACCTCCTTTTTCCTACTTCCTTCTTCTTCCAAAAATCAATCAATCGCACTGCCACTACCTTATTCCCTCTCTGGTGTGCCTCGGTTTTGGTTGCGCTTGCATGATTCTGTTCAGCCTCGCCATCCCTGTACACCTCCTGTCACAGAGTCTATAGCGGCGTTTAGTAGTAGGCGTTCGGGTTTCTACAGTCCTCAATCCATTGTCCCTTTTCTGCCTACGCCTTCATCATCCTGGCCTCCTGTCTGTTGCCCATGTTCAAGTCCCATCCCCTTAATCTAGCCCTCTTCGACATCAAGTTGCGGTCGCCACACAAGGACTTGTTGCTTGTACGCGGCAACGAGTTCGAGGTGGACTCGGTTCCGTTTGAAGGAAGCGTCAAAATCGCCGTTCCCGAGGACATCCACGTCAAGAAAGTCCATCTCTCGTTGATTGGTGAGTTCAACGTGGAATACTTCTCCCGTCCCGGTGCAGACGCCATACCTGACCAGGTGTACGACCGTTTGTGTGTGTTGAAAGTCGACTGGAACAACTTGCTAACCTCGCCGGATGGTACCGTGGTGTTCGGTAGCTACGGCGAAACCTTCATGAACTACCACAAGATGGAACAGATGAAGAAACTCAAGTCCCGCAACAACTCCGAACTCAACCTCAGTGAGCACAAGACCAATACTCCGCCCCCAGATAGCCCCAATGAACGGCCTGCGTTTCTCAGAACCAGCTCCCATCCACATATTGGCCAGAAAACCCAACCTGCTTCCAAAATCTTGATCCCCCACGACGGAATCGACGGCACCCCTTTTGCCAACTCCAACTCGTCTCCAAATCACTCCTTCCTCCTTCCAAAGGGCAATTACAACCTCCCATTCCTGGTGTTTCTCCCCACAAATGTTGCCGAAACCATAGAGGGCCTACCTTCTGCCTATCTCCACTACAAACTCTCCTGTACCATCGAAAGAGGACGGTTCGAGAAGCCCATGACAACCTCCAAAATTGTCAGAATCGTCAGAACCTTGCACCCGTCAAACTTGAACTTGTCTGACAGCATCGATATTAGCAATACCTGGCCGGAAAAGGTCCAGTATAATGTCACCATTCCCAGGAAAGGCATTGCCATAGGCTCCACCATACCCATCTATCTCACAGTTATTCCCTTGGTCAAAGGCTTGCAATTGAAGACCATAACTGGAGCTGTGGTTCAACATTTTCATGTATCGCACTCAGAAGGAAAGTCCCCGGAATGGGAAGTAATTTCTGGTAAGCAGGCATTGTCGGTTCCCGACCCGGAGTATCTAGGTACCGGTGAGTGGAATATCAAGACCCATTTCAAAGTCCCAGACAACTTGAAGCATATCAATCAGACCTGCGACTTGAAAAATAAGATGGTGCAGGTCAAGCATAGACTCAAGCTCTCGATTCAGTTGAAAAACCTGTCAGGACATGTTAGTGAACTTAGGGCCAACATTCCGGTATATGTCTACATAAGTGCTCACAGTGGACATGTCATTGGAAAACATTACACCTTGGAAAAGCTGGGGTATATTATTCAAGACAGAAGTGCTGAAGATATATTGTTCAAAAAGGATAGAATTGAACATTCGACAAGCTTGGATTCATCAACAGAACACACAAATGAAGAAGAAAACAATGATCTCGACCGGGAAGAGGATGCACCTCCAATATATCAACAGCACGTCTATGACAAAGTCTACGATTTAAATTCTCCACAGAGCCCGTTGGAGCAGCTCAGAGTTCAAAGTGCTGGAAATTCTCCAATCCATTCTGCTGTAGGATCAATGGCCAATTTGGACAGCTACTTTGACATTGCACATGCGGTGTCAACTCATCACGAGGCAGATCCTTCTAACCCGCTAAAAAGTCCGACGTTGGACGTGCTTTGCAAAGTTCCTTCTTATAATGATGCAGTCGACCAAGATGACGAGCCCAGTGGGCAAGAGGAGCCTGCTCCAGGCTACGACGACGGACGACTTTATCGGATTTCACAATCGATTTCCTCGCTTGATCTCGCGACCAAGAAACCTTTGGCCAAGCGGACCTTGTCATCGGGAAATTTCGGATCTGCATCCTCGTCCGCTAGGAATTCTGAGATTAATATAAGCTCGTTGTTGTCGAGTTCACCTTCGCGACTCGATATCAGCGCATCCAGGCATCTTCATATTCCTCATTGGAAGCCTAAACCCAAGAAGAATTGAATACAATGCGAATAGAACACCACATTCGATTATTTTAGAGATAATCATTTTTTTCACCCTGAAAGTATCACCCAGATAAGTTTATTCACCAAGATAAGCTTATTCACCAAGATATGCTCGAACATAACGTAAAAGAGGTCACAATTACATGGTCCCCAGGATTCCAGTTCAATCTTCAGAGGCAACAACTAACTATAACCTGTAGTTACAGAGGAAGACATAGCCACATTGTGGGGTCATGTTCCACTTGAAATTCATTTTCAGCCATTTTTCCCACTACAGCAGCAAGACAAGCTATGGACAATATCGACTATTTAAGTGCAGCAATTGCCAATTCTCTACGTTGACAGGTTTCTGGCAGGATGCTACTACCATGCAGTGTGGCTTACTACAGTGGCATATTATTTCGGCATTATGCAGGGTCTGGACTGCATAGGACACCACACATAAACACAGGTAAGATTATACCACCAATATAATCTATTCATTCCCCATCATGTCGAGTGTTTCCACAATTCTAGTATATGTCGCGTGTGTATTCATGTTGGCCTTCTTGATATACTCCTCTGCTCATTCACGAATCCATTCACCAAAAGAGGGAGGTGGTACGAATTTTATACGAGGAGGACTCCGCGTATTACAGAAGGCCGAAGTTATGACCCAGTGGGTCACCATTGCGTTGTGTGGTAACACATTGACCAACATTATAGGAGCATTCAATACCGATGGGGCTAATATCTCGTCGTGTTTACTGGCAGCAACCATCCATCTAAGCGTTACGTTTATTCGGGGTGGTCTCGAGAGTGCAACAGGGCAAAACACACCTTTACCAAAAAGTTTATGAACGGCATTCTCTCCATTTGAAGCCTAGTCTTTACTGCTTGCCTTCTTACATCACGTATAGAGAGCAGGAATCTCTATGGGTACATTTGATATGAAAATGACACCATCTCCATGACACATTCATCGCACCGAAATACTAATATGAACTAATCATTTTATGAACATAAGCAGGTTCAGTCACTATTTTTGACCGCAGCGTCGGTCCACCAGAATCTAATGAACCAAAACTACTATGCCTAATTTTTCAATTCCAATCGATCTACCAGCCCGGTTTCCAAGCGTGAAACGAAGTGACGACTCCATGAATTCTCGCCATATCTCGGATTTCCCATCTATCGCGAGAAATAGTCACGAATTACTTAACAATGGAAAGAGATGCGCAATTGTCACTGACTGTTTGTCATATTTTGCAATACGCGGTTGTTTTGTTCTCTGAAGTCGTTCCACTACATCGCCATTCCCTGGTTTTGGTATATTCTATGTCAATATTTAGACTATAAAATAAACTAACGCAGATGTACCTACTATACGTGAATTACTGATAACTGCAAACAGATAGGGTTATTGTTTAGACTGCATATTGCGCGATGCAAACACGAACGCGGTATAACCTTTCTGTGTTTCTACATCATCACTTACACGTTATGCAATTACCAAAGCGGCCAAGCGATCCGTTTGAGCTACATAGGCTCCAGACAGAAGCCAATGTCAAAAGGATGAAGTTGGAGCACCGTTTAAGTCGAACAGGACCAACGCAAATCCCGTCTCAGAATGGCGAGCAAGTCAGAAAACCGCTTCAGGTTGTATCCAATTCGGTCACAAATATGGTTAGGGTGATTAAAAAGACCGGGGCCACTCAAGAAACTACACGACAAAGGAAAAGCTACGTTGACATGAAAAATATGGTCCGTAAGGTACTGCAACAAGTGCCTAATTCCCAAGTGAAGCCAACTTCGATACCAATATCCAAGATAGTCTCCAGAGCTGAAACTTCCGGATACGCCACGATCAAAGCAATTGGTAATAATTCCCGCTTTCAGGAGCTCAATCGTTCGGTGTTGCATATTCTACCAAAAGATGGAGACATCAGAACTACTTTCAATAATGCGACCATACGAGATTTTGTGGATAGATTCAGATTAAATCACCACGACTACATAGCTAATGATGCAGGCATCCTTAGTCTTAAAGATCAGATACTTGACAACTTGCATAATGGTCGCCCATTGTTGAGCGAAATTTCGTTGATGGCGGATGACATCAAATTGGATAAGAATTTTCCGTCTCACGTTGTTTTGGAATCCAAGCAAATGGGAGGTTTCTTATATTTTGTGAGACTTCAAAGCATTCATACCAGTGATATACAATACGCTCTATTGCCACGGTTGGATGTACGGTTTGAAATCTCAGAATATGACCTATTGGTGCTCCCTGAAAAGCATGACACAATCCTTTACATATGTGGAAAATGGGTACCGGTATTCTCTGAGTGGAAATTGTATTCTGCCAAACCAATTGATATTAATTTCTTTGATACGACTAGATGAAATACAGATAGCTTACGATAGATTTATGAATGAACCGTTAACAGCAGCACATCTCCATCAGTTTTATAAAATTCAGTTTTCGTAGATACCTCACTAGCAAAATTGGCTATGATCTGTGCACAAAGGTTGTTGCTGAGCAACACAACCTAGCACACCAAAAAAAGCTTCCCCACCAGGAGTCGAACCTGGAATCTTCTGGTTCCAACCTAGAAGTGGTTACTTAATCGTAGCCAGACGCCTTGACCATTGGGCCATGAGGAATTTACGGGTTAAGTGTACCTCCCTTTGAGATGTGCCTAAGTAAGAGAGAGTATAGCATAAAAATATTGTAGTCCCTAAGTATACAACCATAGCCACTAGTGCGCTCATTCTTGATGATCTGAGACTATTCTGAGTGTAAATACATCCACTTTGGAGTTTTGCTTTGAATACTTCAGAATCAATGGCATAAACTGTTGGGATGTGGATATGCGCATATTTTGAAAGGGCAATTACTTCAAAATTAATTTTGCGAAGGTCAGATTCGAACCTCATTGCAGATAGACTTTGCTGTTGACTGAAATCTGGCTGGAAATTGGACCGAAACCCATAATGTTTATTTTTTGTTATGCCGTCTAAAGCTACCAAACTACTTGTTATGATTAATTATCATAAAATATGAACGTTTTCTGAAAAAATTCAAAATTTAGAACCCCCCATGATTTAATCATCATATTCATCATTTGCAAAGGGTCAACAATTTTAATTGTAGAAAGCTATATTTCAGATTTATCTTTGTCTCAGTATGCCCTTCGGTCAGTTAGCTCACCTCTCTTTTCCTACGCCCTAATCTCCCGTTTTCAAAAAAATCGCTTATTCTGATTTGATATACCATTCAACACTTTACTATGAGTAACCTATTGGACTTTAGAAAGGAAGGTTAAGTCTCTCCCACTATAATTCAAATCCATTATCTCGTTCACGACTACACTAGCAGGCAGGTAATTCCCTGCAACAAAGCCGCCTGCGTAGCGTAATGGTTAACGCGTTTGACTTCTAATCAAAAGATTCCGGGTTCGACTCCCGGCGTGGGTTTGGTGCGGTTTTAGCTCAGTTGGGAGAGCGTCAGACTGAAGAAATTCAGTCACAGTTAATCTGAAGGTCCTGTGTTCGATCCACAGAAATCGCATTCTTTTTAAGTTTTTGCCTGAATGGTAATGAGGCTGTTATGAAATTGGCATCTCTATACTCGCAAAACCAGCTAGTATTAAATCTGATTAATTTGCAACTCAAGTATCACGTGTACAAAATACTATCACTGCCTATTTTGAGTCTCCAAATTCGCCTCTACTCCTGCTTCTGCAGATTGTAGTTCAAGTTCTATCACCTACATTTTCGCATAATCTACGGACCTTCCCCGGTCATAATTCATTAGATATATATCACTGGAAAAGTCCATCCATTGACATGTCCATGTTGATACCGAAATTGAGCTGGTCGAAAAAGGAATCGTTGTGTAAAAAATCGAAATCGAAATCATTGACTAGTTGCTTGTCTGGAATTCCGGGAAACATGCTGTTGGGAAGCAGCAAGGTGGAATCTGGTGGTTTCTGAGGTATCGGTTCCGCTGGCATAATTTGGTCTTGTGGAGTGAGCTCTTCAATCTTGAGAGTTGGAGGCTTGAACAACGGTGGACTGGGTTGCGGTGGCATTGGAGACTCTTTCAGGACCTTACCTCGAATATTACTCTCCAATCCCTTTCCAAGCATGGAATTATTCCATTTGGAGTGATCAAATGGACACTTCCTCTTTCTCAGTTCCATCTTGGGCGAACTGAGGGCCCTTGGACTTGGAGAACCTTTCAATCCCAATACACCATGGTTCACAGGGCATTTTCCTACTTGTGCCACCAAGGTAGACAGATCTCCATGACTAACAGGACACTTGGCTCCAGTAGGAACACGCATTCCAGGTGATGAGCCATAAGTAACTGGGCACTTTCCTCCAGCACCTGCAACCCCGCGAGAGAGGTCGACGCCATTGGTGAAGTCAGCATCCATTGGAGTAGTGATTTGAGAAATGGGACATCTCTTGAATTCACTCTTAGGAAGATTGGCAGAATGTGGATTGGATATCACTGGGCATGCCTTCATGCTGGCCAGATCAACCTTGAACTCTGGAACATTGGAATGAATAATGTTCATCTTGTTGGAGTTTGTTATGAAAGTTAGATAAAACTTCCACAACTTAGAGAGTTTCTGCGATTTGTCGCTATCCAACAAGAGACTTTCCACAATACCCACCGTATCTTCAATCACACCCACCATTTGGACACTGATAAATTCTTCGATGTTGCAGCCAAACCTTCTAAGAATAATCTTGTCGATTTCGGGCCTCATACGATCAAGCTCTCTTCTGAGAACGGTATCAGACGTATTGGCACTATCATTATTTCTTATTCTCACCAAAACACCAACAACAAATTGAATCACTCTAGTCAAAAGCTCGATAATGGCCAGCAATACGTATTGTGAGCTAGATGACTTCAAGTGGACCAAATCCAATTTCTTGATGTGATCAACGAAATGATATAGATCCACAAAGAGACTTGGGATCAACGTCTGCACGAGGTTTTCATCATTCGAAGATTCACTTTGAAGTAAAATGACATATTTCATGAAGTAACTGAGGTAGTATAACATAGAAAACACTTCAAATTTTCTCACAAAGGTACACAATCCCAATCTAGTCCTTGAAACTGGATTATCAGAAGCATATCCTTCGAACACCCCTGGAAGTTTTAAACTGTCTAGAATATAAATATTTCCATTATCCCCTCCATCTCTACCAAAATTCAAGCCTTCATTAAGTTCACTGATCCAATCCTCACCTTGTTTGATCAAAGACCTCAACTCCAGGACATTTAATCTCACTTCACCATAATTGGTAATTCCAAAAGATATAGCACTCACAATCTTGGCTATTAGACTATGTGCCTGCAACATAGATTTAAGCTCATAATACTTGGACGATTTCAAATCGGTTAAGTACTTGACATGATACTGATTGACACTGGCTTCTTCTACTTTCGAATAAAACTTCCTCATGAGACCATCAAGGTGCTGAGATTGTCGTACGACAGGAACAAAATTGAAGGCAATCAAGTTGACGATTCTAATCAAGTCAGTCCACAAGAAACAAATATGGACTTTGAGATCCTTATTTTTCCTTTTGGAATCCTTGAGTAAAACATAATTAGGATCTTTCCACAATTCAATTGGATTAGATTCTGACATAACTGAGGATAATAGGTGAGAGAATATTGAAGTAAATCCGGGTTTGAGGTCGGTACCTGATCCCTCTTTTTTGTAGCTCAACAATTCTCGGTTTAACAATAACACACAACACGACAAATGTGAAAGGGAAGGAGGAGAATAGGGTGGATGAATCCACTTTGGTTTGGACAGGCGTTTTCCGTTTACCAATTCCATCTCTGTGGTAGGATTTGGAATGGTCAAAGTCCGCTCAAGCAATAAATATTCCTTAATAACACTTAAGATGCTCCCTTTTTGCACTTCATCGGCATACACTATTTCTGTGGGGAACAACATTTTGAATTTTTCAGAGGTGGCATCCTTTACGTTTGACTTCATCTTCATTCTCAAGATTTCCAAACTCTCGTCAATGACAAGAGCCAAGAAACAAACGTACACGCCCTTCGTGATCAATCGATCCAATAGATTTTGGTCGGATTGGATGTACAGGCCCTGGGGGACTTTGAAGTCGTTCAGCAAATTCAACCCAATGGCGTTGCCATTCTTTTTCACCGTGCTCTGGATTTCGACCTTATAGAAGTCTACCAAATTCTTGGACTCGACGGAAGCATCATTTAAGTAGAAGTCGATCAAGAAGTAGATTTGCTTGTAATTCAATGGTTCGTTTCCTTTCACCAAGTTGAGCACGCTATCCCACAAATTCTGGATTTTAATCATGGTTCTTTTGCCTTTGTCAGAAAGGTCGTCGTCATAGACGTAGTAATCGGAACGGCCCTTCGGGGTATCGGACACGGCAAAGCTGGGATAAGGCGAGGACGACCGCGACGGCGTCGATCTGTCCTGGTCTTCGTTCATGAAATTGAAGTCACATTCGATCACAGGACACCGGTGTTGCGAGGACGGGGAGGAGTCGAACTTGGGGTAGGAGGGCGAGCTGACGGAGTAGGTGAAGTCGATCTCGTTGATGCGGTATTCGGATTTCTTGGCGGCATTCTTGGACTTGGGAACGCCATTGTTCTCGATGAGAAGGTTCATCTTGTAGGTGTGGTATATTTTCTGGAGGTTGGTGATCTTGAACCACAACGACGTCAACTGGGGGTCGAGTTTGATGAGATTGATCCAGTTGTAGGTGTCTGTGTAGGGGGCTTTGTTCTGGTTGGCCACAAACGAGTAATTGTGGTCGTCCAACACGGTAAACGTCTTCTTGCTGGTGGCATTGGCCGGGTTCAACTTGTTGAGAATGGAGATGGGCATCTGATGTTCTGAGGCGATTTCTGGCTTGGTAGACGGCGAGAGTTGCTGCATCACCGAGAGCTGGCGCTTGAGGTCCTCGATTTCCTGTCGCTGGCCCGAGACCAACTTGTCGTGCAACCCCTTGAGTTGCTTGTATTCATCGGTATCTTCGACGCGGTCATATTCGCGTTTGGGACCACTTTCCATAGACCAGTGAGGCTCCAAGTACTCGCACAAGTGGGCCACGCCGTTACGAATGCATTCGGAGCACGAGGGCTTCTGCTTGTCACACTTGACCTTGCGCTTCTTGCATATCAAGCAGGCCAACGGCACTCTCTTGCGCAGCTTCAGGGGCTTTCTTTGGTCTTCCATGGCGCAGGGGATGGAAATGGCAGTGAGACGGCAACGAGACGGTGGTTTTCTGCAAGATGGAGCTAGGGTTCCGGCGGCAATTCGGGAAAACACCGGTTGAGGTTCTATCCCCTTGGTCTTATGTGTACCGGGGAAGTGCGCGCACCGCCCCCATTACAAATTTTGCTGGGGTAGTAGTTCCCAACCACGGTAGTCAAGTCCGGTAACAAGGAGAAAACCCCCATCCCTCTCGCCGCAGGTCGTTGTTTTCAACTGTTGCCATCCCGTTCTTTGCGCTGTGTCTTTTTCCATGTCCGCAGGCATTCCCGTCAGGCTTTTGAACGAGGCCCAGGGCCATGTCATCTCCATCGAGCTCACCTCGGGTGACACCTACAGAGGCAAGTTGTTGGAGAACGAGGACAATATGAACTTGTCTTTGTACGACGTGGTGATCACCAAGGGCCGGACTGGGGCCACGTCGCACATGAACCAGGTGTTTGTCAGGGGGTCCATGATTCGGTTCGTGAGTGTGCCTGATATTCTTCGCAATGCTCCTATGTTTTTCATGAAGCCTGGGGAGAAACCGCGGCCTCCAGTACGGGGGCCTCCTCCCAAACGGGCCAAACACTGAGGTGGAGTGGCAAGGTATTGGACTGTCTGGTGGCGTTGGCCATTGTGGCCAGAACCTAGGGGGCAGGTCACAACACCACAGGGACGACTAGTGCAGTATGCAGCATTCCACCGATTTTCATGCGTTTTCATCCGGATTTCACCTATATTCCACGCATTTCCCCCCATTTCCACCCAATTCCATCTAGTTCCCCCATTTCCATCCATTGACCTCATTTACACCCTCGGCCGCCCCTGACCACGCCCGATATCTCCTTCACAAATCGCCACCTCCAACCCAGGCCATGGACCCAGGCCTCCCCTCGCGGAGATGCCCCTGAATGGCACGTTGCACTCCGCAATGTGTATTATTTGCTGGCACAATAGGCCGGGATTCCCCGTTGCTACCTGGAGTCTGGGGCCTTGCCCCAGAAGGGAAGGAGGCCTCAATGGCCATTGAGTGATCCGGATAATGATAATGGCCGCCAGCAATCGCCGCCCAATGGTGTGTCGTGATCACAAATTGTTCATAAATTAACTTGCAGAATCGAGCCAGTTGTGGTAAATAGCACTGTAGTAGTGTGTTCTAGAGACCCGCACAATAGGGAGAAAGATTTAGTGGGTTTAGATTCCTTCTGCATAATCACAGGGCATTTAGCGTCCCTGTAGACTGTGCAGGAGGCCCGTTTTGGGCACCCCCTAGGCTGGAAACGGGGAGAATTAGGCTCTAGCCGGAGAGGTTGCTCGTGAAGACGAGATTTCGTCTACCATCTGGCGGTTGGTCCCGGCTATTCCTTCTGGAGGCAAGGGAATAATTACGGGAGTTTCCGGAGAATTACGAATTTCAGCTTGATTTAAGGTTAGGGTTCGGAATTGGCGGTGAAGAATGGCCGTGGATAAGGCGTCGCCAAGAGGGTGTTTACTGTAATGAGTGAGTATTGTGATTAGGGACTGCAGATGAACATAGTAGTTGCTCATGTTACTCAAGAGGGCCATGGCTGGATCAATGCAGTATGTACGTCGATTTACAGTGAATATTGTATTAGTTTGAGTAGATGAAATTTGACAGCGATGACAGGAATTGAAGAAGAATTTAATAGCGATGACAGGAAATTGATTTGAAAGAGATGGCAGAAAATTAAGTAGAGAATTTAATAGAGATGGTATGACAAAAGAGAGTAAGTGATATGTTTTACGGTGATTTTATGAACAATCTCATTGCGATATCTAGACTATTTTCAGTAGAAGAACAATTTTACCGTGATACCAGTTCTGTGATGAATAATTTATCTATAATGAATTCAGTAGATGATAATTTTTCAGTAATTACAAGACTGGTTCAGTCGATGAACAATTGTTCAGTAATTGCCTGACTGGTTTCAGTAGAGAATAATTTTGCAAAGAGGCCACCGTTGATTGTGCCTCTCTTATCGCTTGAAGTGGTCACCACGGCGACCATTTCACCCCCCCCCCCCCCCCCCAAACAAACAAACAAACAAACAAACAAACAAACAAACAAACATGCCAGCTTCAAACTTCGCCTCGGCAATACTACACATTTCCTATCGTATCGATTAATCAATACATGTCATCGTCAAATCTAGCTCAGCATACTTAGGTCATGGTCACCAACTCCTCGGCAGAAGTAGGGTGGATGGCCACACAGTTGTCGAAATCCTTCTTGGTGGCTCCCATCTTGATGGCAACTCCAAATCCTTGCAAGATTTCAGCACTGTAGTCTCCCACAATGTGGAGACCGACCACCTTCTCCTCCTTGCCTGCAACAACAATTTTGTAGGCAGTAGGAGCCTTCTCTTCATCAGACTCCATCATGGCATAGTACATACCGGTGAACTTGGAGTTGTAGGTCTTAATGTTTTCCTGGCCGTATTTCTTGATGGCTTCTCTGGTGCTCAAACCGATAGATCCGGCCTCAGGGTGAGAAAAGATCACCGAAGGAATGTTGTTGTAGTCCAACTTATCCTCGGAGAATTCTGGCTTTCCTGAAAACAATCTGTTGGACAATCTACGGCCGGCTGCAATGGCCACGGGAGTAAGCTCCACCTTGCCCACGACGTCTCCAAGAGAGTATATCTTGGGATTGGACGTCTGTTGGTACTCATCCGTCTCAACTTGGCCCTTTTCGTTGATCTTGACGTCCACCAAATCCAAGCCAATGTCAACCAATCCGTATCTGCCAACGGTCCAAATCAATTCGTCAACCTCCAACACTTGGCCATTGCCCAAGTGTACAGACTTCTTGCCATCCTTGGTTCCTTCGACCTTGGAAACACTTCCAGATTGCTTGACCACATTCACACCTAACTTGTTGGAGTAGTGGTCGGTGATTGTGTTCTGAATGATGTCATCGAAGCTTCTCAACACAGTGTCTCCTCTGATGACCAAATGGGTCTCACTGCCCACACTCTGGAAGATACCCGACAATTCGACACCGATATATCCAGCACCAACAACAGCAACGGACTTGGGCTGCTTTTCCAATTCAAAGAACCCATCGGAAGTGACACCCAACTCCGCTCCTGGGACATTAGGAGGAATAATTGGAGCACCTCCGGTGGCAATCAAGATATGTTCAGCAGAAAACACGAGCTTCTCCTGCTTCTTGAAGGTCTTTCCCTCTTCCAAGAACTTGATTTCCTGGTCGCCACTCAAGGTGACTTCTACATCTCCAGAAGAGTTGATAAACTGCGCTCTACCAAAAATGTAGTCCACGCCTTCCTTTTGCAAGTTTCTCTCGTAAATTCCGTTCAATCTGTGCACATAAGCGTCTCTCTTGTGCTTGATTCCAGCCCAGTCAAAGTCTCCGTATTGGACATGTTGAGCCTCTTGAGACAAGCCGTATGCCTTCAATTGCTCCTTCTTGTGGGCATTGTCAGCAGCATACCACATGACTTTCTTGGGAACACATCCGACATTGACACAGGTACCTCCCAACTTGTTGAACTTGGCCTCAATCACCAACACCTTGGCACCGTACTTGGAAGCTCTTCTCGCGGAGGCAACACCGCCAGAACCACCACCAATAACCAAGTAGTCGTATTTTTTAATGGACGTAGGAGCCATTGCGATCGAAGAAGATGTTAAATGTCTGTTTATCCACTGTAATCTGGCCGAAGACTGTCTTAAAAGTCTTGAAGGATTAGTTAACATTATTTAATGGCGGGCCTGGATGTGGGTAATTTCTAATCTGAGTGGCACGTGCAGTTCCTATCACGTGATCGGGGCGATTCAGGAGGGACTTCTGGAGTATATGGGGAGATGTTGCTGAGGTAGAAAGCAAGGCGGCGTCTTCTTCAGTTGCAACATTCTCGATTTCCCTTTGCTGTAGTAGCCCTTATTCCAAAAATGGCTTTTTACCGGGGCAATTTCAGATGTCTTCTTCAACCGAAAGTAGCAACTTCACGTGTGCGGGCCGGAAATGGTCCCCACTCAAATATAAGGACGATCCCGAAAATACCACAAATTCTAGAACGATCTCCAGGTTGCTCTCACTAATATTCTGAGAAATGTATGCTTCATGAGCATGAATATATATATTAAGCTAGTGGTACAGTAGAATTGAAAATGAGGGTTCTTGGTAGAGTCATGGATCGAGTTCATCCTTAATGCACTTTCTAAGGTACGACAACATGAACTGCTGGAGTTCCGAATTTGTAGTTGCCATTTCTGGTGCTTCAAACGACTGATCGAACGACTCGTTGGGATCGATTCGCTGCGCATATAGCTGATCCAAATTTTGCGATACCACCTTCTGGAAGTTGTCGTAATCAAATGCCTCATCGTCTTCGTTGGTCTTTCTGTTACTGTCTAGACCATGGGGCTTGGACTCCAATAATCGTTGCGAAGTTTCTAATAATGCCATTGTGAATGCCGCGTCTTCTGCCAAGAGGGTAGAGATTTCCTCCTTATCCTCGTGGAAGGTCTTCTGGATATTGGACGAGTTATCCAATGCCGAATACATGGAGTTGTTGGTGATGTACTCCCGGTTCAAGTTATTGGTATATCCAAACATCTTGTTTAAAAGCTCTTTCTTCTGGGTTACCTGTACCTGTCGTCTGGAGGAGATGGCATGCGTTTGGGAAAATAGTCTCTCGTGGTTGGCCTGAGTCCGCTTCTTTAACTCGTACAACTGCTTCTTTTCATCGATGGCAACTGACGGCAGCGACGCCATTTTGAGGGCCTGGTTTTCGTTGTATACGTTCTGTATTATTTCCAACTCGTCCTTGCTGTACCCAGGAATGGAGTTGATGATATGCTTGGATCCGAGACTGAGTTCATCCTGTTCGGACTCGTCATCTTCGTTGTCCGAGGCCTCGCCAAAAATGATGTTTCTGCTGATCTTCTCTGCCGACTCCCATGCCTTAATCTGGGATTCCTTTACCGCGGGCGGAAGATGCTCTCCGTGCTGTAGATCCACCCCATTGGGGTAGTTGGTGAAGATGGAGTAGTCGTAACTGTTCATGTTTATGGGTTTGTGGAGAATAAAGCTCGGAACAGAGTTGTTGGGATGGGAAGGATCCACTTCCTCTTCTATGAACTGGTTATCGCTGTCATCACGATAGGTCTTGTTGACTATGCGCTTCAGTGACTGGAGATTGAGGAGCTTGCTTTGGATGAGACGACCGCTTTTGGACAACTTCTGTGCTAGTGGTTTCTTGATGGGATACTGGGGCTGCTTGTGGGAATTTTCATCGGAAGGAACGAATTGCTGTCCCTGAAGACGGCGGATGTTGTTGCTGGGGGTGCTCATCATGGAAACGGAGGAAGAGCTGACGGTTCTGGTGGTGTTGTAGATGGATTCATTGCCAAAACTGGCACTGTGGTCATACACATGAGAGGAGCCGACTCTATTGACCTTTGGAAGGACATAGGCATGGCTAGAATTGGGACTCATAACATGAGATGGGGTTGTTTGTGTATGGGAAATACAGGGTTGTGCGGCAGTTGGAGTCGCACTAGGGAGGTGGTGGTGGAACGGGGGTGCGCAGGGAAAATCCTCGCGGTGGAATTGCGCGGTAGAGATGGGGTTCAGGGAGGAAGTCGAAGGTTTAGGGAGAGCTTCGTGCGGGGTACAGGCCCAATGAGAAATTAGGGAGAGCCCGACAGTGGTAGCGAGAGATGAGGGAAACAACCCTTAGGGTTGAGATCTCCATGAAGAGGTTGGTACTTTAACGGTTACAGTGGGAGGAATAGGGGGAAAAATCGGCGAGTGTGTCTATGTTACGTTTCCTGAATACTGGCGATCTTTGGTAGAAACTATGGAGTAGATGAACTCGTGTGGTTGGAAATGTGTGGTTTCTGAGTATAACATTAAGCTGCGATTTCACGGTGAAGTTCGTAGATGTGCAACCACATAAAGATGATGTACTTGTTGGTTGATTTGTCTGCGGGAGTTACACTGTTACGTTCTGCTATGTTTTGCTCTGTCACCATATCTGGAAATGTAGCTATTCTAAAGGAGACAGTAGGTATATCATCAGGACTGTCTCAGGCGTAAATATGTGCAACTTCACAGAAAGAGAGAGTTTATTGCAGGGTTTCTGCTGAACTGGTGTTGCCACAGAATTGCATAGATGGATCAAATGGAAAACCCCAAGGCTCTCTCATCTTAGCATTATATGCTTCGTGTCTCGTAGTGTAGATGACCACTTAGAAGGATGTGACTTTGGACAATGGCATATCCATCTTTGGGCTTTCTTTCAACTTTCAAACTCGACCTACTGGAAAGTCTACCGATATGCGTTTGAATTCTGGCATTGTTTTTGCACCCAAATGTAATGAGCATACCAAACAATATTGAGACCTGGCAGCCTGTTTCTAGTAAGAAGTGGAGATACTGGTGGTAATACTATTATCCATCCAGTATCCTTTCTGAAGGATTCTCTCTCCATGACATAATGAATACTACTACGTTGATGATTAACACTACGCGACCCATACTGCGATACTGTAGAATGCCATATGTAGTGATCGCCCGATTAGCCTCGGTGGATACGATGCATTTCTAACCACGGACCATGTAACCTCACTGAATTCACTATTCAGACAGCAAAACTCTTCTACTAGCACTTCCTTTTGTCAGATTGTCAATTTACTAGTTACCTTGCAATAGTCTCTTGCAATCGTATACACTCTATATCTGCAATGAGTCGCACTCACACATACTGCAATACCAGAAATGCTCACGCGCGGACTGCCTTTTCAATTTTTCACGTGATCTCTGGGGCTGATGCCCTAACCTGCGCACGTCCTTTTTACATCGCACTCGCACCCTCTCACCATACTCACTGAAAAAACCACCATAAAAAAATTTTCATACTACTTCTGTTCAACTTTAGTTTACCTAGTAAGACAAGATGGCTACTGAATTAACTGTTCAATCTGAAAGAGCTTTCCAAAAGGTTCGTACTCGTGGATAGACGACCCAGGACACTTCCAACCCATAGTCCGTGGGAATTCGTCGAATACTTCAAGTGTCAAGAGTCACGTCGATCGATACCAACAAGCGTCCCCAGATCCCTCTATCAGACAAAATACGGTGAAATATCAACACAACAGACACCTGCACAATGTCTGCAGCAAGATCCAGCAGATTGCTTTCCAAATCATCAAAATTTCGGGGCATTACCTATGGTTATCTGACTACTCATACACTTTAACCTTTTGACCGCATACTAACTTCTAGCAACCTCACATCTTCACCAACCCAAAGGCTAAGGCTAACAGAAAGACCAAGAGATGGTATAAGGATGTTGGTTTGGGATTCAAGACCCCAAAGAACGCCATTGAGGGTACCTACATTGACAAGAAGTGTCCATTCGTCGGCACTGTCTCTATCAGAGGTAAGATCTTGACCGGTACTGTTGTTTCCACCAAGATGCACAGAACCATCATCATCAGAAGAGACTACTTGCACTACGTTCCAAAATACAACAGATACGAGAAGAGACACAAGAACGTTGCTGCTCACGTTTCTCCAGCTTTCCGTGTTCAAGAAGGTGATGTTGTCACTGTTGGTCAATGTAGACCAATCTCCAAGACCGTTAGATTCAACGTCTTGAAGGTTGCTTCTTCTGTCTCCAAGTCCAAGCAATTCACCAAGTTCTAAGTGCCTTGGTATCTAATATACGTAAATATGTCTTATTAGGGTATCTTTAATGTTACATTAGTTAGAGGGTGATGTAGCTACTGAAGTCTACGGCCGCTCTATCGTAAGCTCTATCGTAAGTGTTTATTGAAAATGCAACTGTGAGCGAATCAACGCACTGAACTCAGGGATGGTAGCCATTCAAAATTGGGTGGAACCGGGGGTCTACATATTGGATGGGGCATCGATCTTGCGCACACTGAGGGTCTTTCCACCCCATTCCTGCAACAAGCCCAAAAGCTCGCCGTTCTGGTGCATTTTGACGAAGTCGTCCGCACCACCTCTGCTCAAACTAGACACACCCACCAATACGTTAGGGACAGTTTTTCTCAGGGTAACCTCACTCAAGTAGGCATGCAACTCCACGCCATGCGCGTGCTTGTCAAGCTCCACGATGGTGGGTTCGGGGTTGATCTGGTAGTTGTCATTCAAGAGCTTTTTGAGTGCCTTGGAATATGGACAGTAGGTCTTGGAGAAGATGGTGATGGGCGAAATTGCTCTGATCTGCAACAACTCCTCGGCAGGATCGAAAATCGTGGGCGAGTTGGGGTCGCTGGGGTCCATCTTGGTGTTGCTGATGGCATCATCCTTCTTGTCGTCCACCACCACAGGTTCGACTTTCATGGCGAGTTTGTCGGTTTTGGCGGTTCCAGTGCCAGTGTTGGGCATGGTGCCCACCTTCTTGGGGTCCAAGCCGCTCTGTTTGCCGATTTCGTCGTTGATGGCCGCGTCAAGCTTGTAGTCGTTGGTATTGGCTATGAGGGCGCTTGCGTCGGTAGGGGCCTTTGCGGCGGCGAAGGCGACGGACAGATGCGATTTCTGGTTGGAGACGTATAACACGTACACCATGGCGAGAAAGAACGCGGAAACGCCCACTGCTCTGACCTGTCTGGCGCTGACCATGGGGATGTTTGTAGTGGAGGAGGTGTCAGCAACGCATATTAAGAAACACGCCCATGCTGTGTGCAGTGCGTGTGGCACGTGACTTGATCGATGAGTTGCAGTTTTGGGGGTGTATGCGTGTACCGATTGTCGTGTGCACACCGCCCAGGCCATCTCGGTCCTCTTCTTGTCCTACATACCACAGCCACGGTACGATGCCCGGGCCGAATGCAGCGAACATCTGGAACCTCCTTTGCCAAAACATCGCAGATGGAACCTAATGCAACCTGGCGGTGTTGGTGGCGCGGTTCGGCACGTTTGTCAGTCTCGGCACTCGCTTTGAGGTGAAGATGGAAGAACACTTTGTGAAATCGTCGCACCACACTGACAGGGCAAAAATAGCCCGGGTTTACAGCCCGATTGTCAGCCCGATTGTCAGCCCGATTTTCAGCACAGATTTTCAGCCCAGATGGCCGTATATCACGGAGGGAGGGAGGGAGTATGAGCGCGGATTTCCAAGCAATTTCCCTGGCAGCCCCGTTGACTTCACCACTTCGGCAGGCGGGCGATTGTTCTGGCTTCCAGCCCGGACAGAAGACCCATTAGACCATTCTTCGGTGATTACACCTCACGTGACCGAAGATCGTTCTTCTGTCCTTATAGAATCATCACATCTTCCTCTTCTTGGCGATCGAAGAAGAAAAGTCGAGGAAAAGTCGAAGAAAAGTCGAAGAAAAGTCGGACTCTGCTTCCTAGCTGATGCCACTTCATTACTTGGCTCCTCCAATTGTATGCATTTCACCGGAGAGAAGTTGACCCTCTGATCCCCTCCCCCACGGGTGCCACCGCCTGACTAGTGGATGGTATCGGAGGGTGGGGTGGGAGCGATGGATTCTAAGCCTGGTAAATGCCCCGTTTACGCCTCTTTGAATGCCTCTTGAAGCCCCGTGGCCCCGATGTCGCGGCAGCAAAATGTCGCGGCTCTTGGGGGCGACGCGGAATTGGGGGTGAGCACCAACGGGGCTAATACGGGGTGGGAGTAGGCGATGAGCAGGGTGTGGGGAAAGGAAGGGAGGGAGGCAGGGGAGGTGAGTGGGGAAATATGAGCGGTGAAGTGGAGGGCTAGGGCGAATTAGTGGGAAATTAGTGGATTAAATGGCATTGGAAGTGTAGTGGGTGAAAATTAGAAGGGATACGACATTGGTGGAAGGGGTATAATGATTAATGGGGCATCGGAGGATAGGATATAGTTGGTGGAGTAATATGGAGATGTGGATGAATAATATACGAGGATATAGATTTGTGAAGTCTCGGAAGAAGCGACGGTAATATGTGGACTCACATAAGATATTAGCAATTCTGGTCTCTTTTATGGGGTATCTATTTTCAGTTATTGGATATTGGTCTCAGTTATAGGATATTAGTTATATCGGGTCTCTAGTTGTGGGATATTAGAATGTATGAGGATTCTCGTAGATATGGGAAGATTCATGTGCACTATCGCCTAGCTAAGCATCCTGTTCATTATAGCCGTGAAAATACTGGAAATACTAGAATTAGACCATTGATACTAACTAAAAGCACTAGCCCCACTGATATTCTAGCTCCATTTATCTAAATCCATTTATCCTATCTCCACTTATTCTATCTCAATTATTCTAAATCCATGTAATCTATCTCATTTATTCTCACTTGTTATCCCACACGGAATTATATCTTCCTCGATCGCTTTCTCCAAGGATCATGCCTCTCAAAACGGCCCAACCACCGAGACCACCCCGCCAGACACCGGGTCTCCGAGATCCTGGCATTGGCTCTGCCGCTCCTCCCATGTGGCACCCGCAATGGGGAAGTGGCTGGTCAGTCTAGGCCTCAGTAGTTAAACCTGTCATGGGGTATGCCGCGTCGGTAGCGTAACCATGTGCCACGGGCAGGGATGGACTGCTTGGGTGCGGAAATAGTGCATACTACATAAAGCAGAAGTGCGTGCGTCCTGCAGTACGTAATCGGGCTTCGGGTATTTCGCCTGAGTCCCGCAGCACACGTGGACCTATCGCTCGTGCGACCTTAGCCCCTCTCCATCTAGCCGTGCAGCGTGCATACACCATGCTGCACTTTTACGACGCGATCCCAAACTGATAATGGGCCGGACTCCAGTGGCTAGCGAGCGAAAACGTTGATTGGCTTACCGACTGTCTCCATTGGTCCTAACAATGCCGGCCCCAAGTTTCAGCCTCCCTCTACCAGGTGTCCCCGCAACCGGGGGTGGTCCCTCTTGTGACCTCCTACCAAAACCGTTAGCCAGCTGGTACACGTGGGGCGTGCTCGCACCGCCAACGTGGGTGGAAAGTTGCAAAATTGACACACGTGGGTGCGTCTCGCCTGCAGCACATAATGTCGCATCCCGAATAATCGCAAGGCCATGCCCCCAAGGGAGGGTGATGGGCCATCACTAAAGGCCAGGTAAATCCAGTGCTACAATGGAGCCACCACCGTCAAAGTAACACCCTCGATAGACCCCCGCGCCACGTTTCCTCTCCCGCTTTCTCAGCTTCCACATACCCCCCCCGTTCCTCTATCTCTCACTAGTGTTTTCCAGTGTTTTTGGACAACCCACGAGATCCCATTTCTTTTCCTAATAATCGCAAATTACGGACAATTGGCAAATCCCAGTATATAAGGCGCCGGGCCCCCAGCTCTAACTATCCATTCTCATTCATCAACCAACTACCATGACTGAAATTGAATCTCCAGTCCACGAGAACACCTCCGGTGGTAAGACCGCCTTCAAGGACTACGTAGGCAAGTTCGCCCACATCGAAGACCCCTTGGAGAGAAGAAGATTGGCGTTGGAGGAAATCGACAACGCCGGCTTCGGCTGGACCCAGGTCAAGATGATCATGATTGCTGGTGTCGGTTTCATGACCGATTCCTACGATATCTTCGCCATCAACTTGGGTATCACCATGATGTCCTACGTGTTCTGGAAGGGAAACATGCCCGCCTCCACCACCAACCTTTTGAAGGTGTCCACCTCCGTGGGTACCGTCATCGGTCAAGTCTCCTTCGGTACCATTGCTGACAAGGTCGGTAGAAAGAAGATCTACGGCTTGGAATTGATTATCATGATTTTTGCCACTATCTTCCAATGTACCTTGGGTCAATCCCCTGCCATCAACTTTGCCGCCATCCTCGCCACCTTCAGAATCCTCATGGGTATCGGTATCGGTGGTGACTACCCATTGTCCTCTATCATCTCCTCCGAATTCTCCACCACCAAGTGGAGAGGTGCCATCATGGCTGCTGTTTTCTCCAACCAAGGTTTGGGTCAACTTTTCGCCGGTATCGTTTCCATCGTCGTCGTCGCTGCTTACAAGGACGACTTGAACAAGGCCAAGAACGGTGCTCAGTGTGTGGGTGCCTGTCTTAAGGCCTGTGACCAAATGTGGAGAATCTTGGTCGGATTCGGATGTGTTCCAGGTTGTATCGCCTTGTACTACAGATTGACCATTGCTGAGTCCCCAAGATACGCTCTTGACGTCAACCAAAACGACCAACTCCAGAAGGTTGCTGATGTTGAGGCTGTTCTCGACGATGCTGCCCACGAAATTGCTCCACCAAAGGCCTCTATGAGGGATTTCTGGTCCCACTTCGGCCAATGGAAGTACGGTTCCATCTTGCTTGGTACCGCCGCTTCTTGGTTCTTCTTGGATGTTGCTTTCTACGGTTTGGGTTTGAACACCGCTGTCATCTTGGAGGCCATTGGATACGCCGGTTCCGGTACCGTTTACGACAAGTTGTACAACACTGCTGCTGGTAACTTGATCTTGATTTGTGCTGGTTCCTTGCCAGGTTACTGGGTCTCTGCTGCCACCATTGACACTCTAGGAAGAAAGCCAATCCAAGTCGGTGGTTTCATCATCTTGACCGCCTTGTTCTGTGGTATTGGTTTCGGTTACAACCACCTTAACAAGGGAGGCTTGTTGGGTCTTTACGTTGTTGCTCAATTCTTCCAGAACTTCGGTCCTAACACCACCACCTTCATCATCCCCGGTGAAATCTTCCCAACCAGATACAGATCCACTGCTCACGGTATCTCTGCCGCTGCCGGTAAGGTCGGTGCCATCATTGCCCAGACCTGTCTTGGTACCTTGGTCAACCACAACTGTGCCAGGGACGGCAAGAAGGCTAACTGTTGGTTGCCACACGTCATGGAGATCTTCGCCTTGTTCATGTTGTTGGGTATCTTCTCTTCTTTGTTGATCCCTGAGACCAAAAGAATGACCTTGGAGGAGATCTGTGAGAAGTACCACGGTGAGGTTGACTCCACCAAGTTGTCCAAGGAGAGATACGCTCCTACCACCCAAAACGAGTCTTACGACTCTGACTTGAAGGAGTAAGTTTAGAGCAAAACCATTCAATCGTTCCCCGTCGGGATTTCAGTTCACTTCAGTAATATTTTATTTAGGAATTAATAGTTCACGCATAGAACGTTAAAGAACACACTTGTAGTTATATTGAAGGCGTTTGCTGTTCTTCTCTGCTTATCGACATCCAGGATATTTTCAGAATATATTGATGACTTGGTGGGAAAGACATTACAAAATCACATAGTGACCTCGGGAATTGGACAATTGAATAAGAGCAAACGATTTTCTGTCTGTCAATCTAACTCCCCGCTCACTAGGGACAGATGTGAGTCCGACCATATTATTTTCCCCCACCCCCCACGTTTTCGAGCCGTGTGATGCGGTGTGTTTGCTCTTTGCGATAAGAGATGTCATAATAGCTATATCCGATCGGCCTGCAGATAACCGCAATACTAACAAGGAGTAGAGTTGCCGATCAAGGCCAAAATGCCAAAGCTGACGGTTCCTGCACAAACGGGCCATACCCGTGCTATATGGGTGCGACTCTCCAACCCCTATTGCCCCTTCTCTTGCCCCTTCCATGCCCCTTCTATTCTGCTCACTACCTTCGCTCCTGTGTTCGCAGCCCCGTCCTCTTCCTGCACCCAGGTCGGGATCTCCTGTCTACCTCCATCAACATTTTAACCACGTCAACACTCCGAGTTAATCTCCCCAATGCAGGCCAAGGTGTATCTCAGCACGGCCAAATTCCGCAACTACGCCGCCGACTGGGCTGCCATTGCCGTTCTTCTCGTGGCTTTCTTTGGCCAATTGGAGTGGGCACGGCCTTTTCCGCGCCAGTTCTCGCTTTCCGACACTACCATTGCCCATCCGTTTGCTGAAGTCGAGCGGGTCAACGACGTCCAATTGTATCTCTGGGGAGTGATTGTGCCCTGGATAGTGATTGTGGCGGTATCACTGGTCCGCACGCCGTCAGAGATCGGCAAACTCCATCTAATCCACGTGTCCAGCGTGGGGTTATGGCTCAGCACTGTGGTCACCTCAGTTCTCACGGATATCTTGAAGCTTCTTATAGGAAACCCCCGTCCTGACTTCCTCCAACGGTGTGGACCTGCCGCCGGAACCACCACCGATATCCTCGTCAATGTGGAAGTGTGTACTGCCCCCATGGGGTGGGGAGTGGTTTATGAAGGCATGAAATCCACTCCGTCTGGCCACTCGTCACTTGCATTTGCGGGGCTAGGATACTTGACGTTGTGGCTCATGGGCCAATTCCACATCGTGGCGGCACAAGACTCCCCCAGAAACCGGCCTATGGGGTTGTGGATAGCTCTCTTTGCTCCCTTGGGTTTGGCCTCTTACATCGCATTGAGCCGGACCCAGGACTACAGACACCAATTTTTCGACGTGGCGTTTGGAACCCTCATTGGAGTGGTGTTCGCCGTATGGAGCTACTTCCATTACTTCCCGTGGTTGAGCGATGCCCAGCCCAATATGCCCATCGATGCCTGTACCATCGAAGACCCGTGCACGGGCACGTGACAAGCATAGAGTGAAAGACTGCTTCTGCCCCCCATCTGTTCAGTTAGTCGTGCCAACAGCAAATTAGCGCCCATAATAGACCGATTCCAGATTGGCTCGTGGCTGCAACCCGCGGTTTGAGCCCTCTCAATTGATGTAGATAAATTATAAATTAAACCTTAATTTCGCAGAGATAGTGAAATTATGGAGAAACCCCTTGATCTCTGGGTTTGCGGTAACTCCCTGTCCCACGCCTGAAATGGTGACTAATACGAGATTCTATTCGTAATTTCATGCATAACCCTGATATTGAAATATGGTGATACCATGCGTGATCGAGAACGTGTAGACGTACATAAGTGGTTGAATGAATACGCTAGTTTTCGAGGACTGAAATATTTTGAGTACTCGTGATTTATAGTGTTACTGTAATCAAATCTGTAGAAACGTTAGTTTGAGTGGTTCTGTGAATATGTCACATGAACAGATCTGTGGAAATCATACTATGGATAGATCTAGGGATCGTTCGTTATTAAGATGAAATACTGAAAATTTCCATCGCATCCATTTTGACAAGTTCACACGATGAAGCATCACAAATTCAGTTTGATCTAAACACATCTTCCAAGTCTTCCTACTATCCTACAGTTGCTATCTCTGATGTATATTCAGATTACCTTATTGTCCGTTGAGGACACCCTAATTAATGCATAAAAACTCTATCCTTTATCATAAAAAAATGGTACCTTTTGAAGTATAAATTATTAACACAATTGATTAAGTGAATTGGAGATGAGGAGGTTGGTCGGTTGTGTGTTGATGGGGGGGGGGGGGTGATTGTATAAAATCATAATTATGACCAACGAGTTGAGCGTTGGCCGTGAGTCATTACATTAATCATTAAGTTCTGGTGGGATTTAAAACTTCAACTTCTTTGGTTGCTCCCATGGGTTCTCTTGGTTGGTGAAGTGACCGTAAGAAGCAGTCTTGAAGTAGATTGGTCTGGCCAAGTCCAATTCCTTGACAATGACACCTGGTCTCAAGTCAAAGTTCTTCTTGATGATAGCCACCAACTCGTCGGAAGAGTACTTGGAAGTACCGTAAGTGTCGACGTAGATGGACAAAGGCTCAGCAACACCAATGGCGTAGGAGAATTGCACCAAGGCTCTTCTGGCCAAGCCAGCGTTGACCAAGGACTTGGCAACCCATCTGGCAGCGTAGGCAGCAGATCTGTCGACCTTGGAGAAGTCCTTACCGGAGAAAGCACCTCCACCGTGGGCACCCCAGCCACCGTAGGTGTCGACAATGATCTTTCTACCGGTCAAACCTGCATCACCTTGAGGACCACCGATGACGAATCTGCCGGAAGGCTGGATGTGGTACACGGTCTTGTCGTCCAACAAGTGGGCGGGGATGACCTTCTTGATGATGTGCTCGTGGATCTCATCTCTCAACTTCTCAGTGGTGATTTCCTCGGCGTGTTGGGTGGAGATGACAATGGTGTCGACTCTCACGGGAATGACAGCACCGCCGTCCTTTTTGTACTCGACGGTAACCTGGGTCTTGGTGTCTGGTCTCAACCATGGGAGAGCGCCGGATCTTCTGGCAGAGGCCAATTCGGCGTTCAACTTGTGGGACAACAACACGGTCAAAGGCAACTTCTCGTCAGTCTCGTCGGTAGCGTATCCAAACATGATACCCTGGTCACCGGCACCCAACTCTTCCAAGGCCTTCTCGTAGTGCAAACCCTGGGCAATGTCGGGGGATTGCTGCTCAATGGCCACCAACACGTTACAGGTCTTGTAGTCGAAGCCCTTCTCGGAGTCGTCGTAGCCGATGTGCTTGATGGTGTCTCTGATGATCTTCTGGTAGTCCAATTGGGCCTTGGTGGTGATTTCACCGAACACCATGATCAAACCGGTCTTGGCGGCGGTTTCACAGGCGACCTTGGACAATGGGTCAACTGCCAAACAGGCGTCCAAGATGGCATCGGACACTTGGTCACAGATCTTGTCGGGGTGGCCCTCACCGACGGACTCAGAGGTAAAAAGGAAGGTTTCAGCTGGGGCAGACATGGGAAAGAGAATCGGGTTTCACTGCTGGGGTGAGAGTTGGAAACAGGGAAAATCAGGGTGTATTTATATGGCAAAAAAACGCCACACTTGGCTATACCCGGACTCGGTCCCATGCAGGACGCACCGTGGGCAGGGCGAGAACCCAAACCACGATGGGCAAAATTTTTGGCCCATCGATGCTGTTATTACACGTGACCGATCGTGCATGTGAATGTTTACGGTCGTATATCGAATACGACGATCAGGCAATGGGCTGATGGAGCGATTGCTGCGGGCTGGCCGGTGGCTCCGCACGGGCGCGTGGGAAGGAGGGGACCGGGACGCTCTGATTGGCCGAGAAGGGTGTCTGCAACTTGTGGCAATGACTAGAGGTGTTGGGTCTATTATTTGGTGCGTTTTTCGGACTCTGCCAAAATGCGATTTGCTGAAAAATTGGATAATCGTAAACGAGCACGATGCGAGAGTGAGAAATAAGAAGCGAGCAAGGAAGGTGGGAGAGATGGCCGGACACGGCGGAACGAGGAGACGATGTAGAGGTGATTGGGAGAAAGAATGGAAGCGTAGAAGGGTAGAGAAGGTAGGACACAGGCGAATTGATTTGGATCACGTGACATGACATTAAACGTGGACCTGCAGCAGTGCCCTACAGGGGCCCGTGCCTACTGTCTGCTGCGGGGCGGGACCCCTATCGGGGGGTTGGTGGTGACGGGGGTGGGGGACACATTAGGTGATCACGTGACCCGCCTGCCCGGTATGCGGCACGTGGAGTTCTCCAATGACTATTCACCACCCTCTAGTATCTCCGGAGAAGTCCTGGATCTCGGGCAAACGCGTTTCTTATACCGTCCCATAACTCCCGCACCATACAACCTTATTTCCCTAGACTCTGGTCCCAATTCACCGCAAATGGGTCTAGAGTGCTCGATGAGCACTCCGCACCGCCGTATTCGCAATTCTCTACGCACAATGCCCCGATCGCCGCTAAATTGGCTCCACGCCCCACATTATCCAATCTGTGGCCGTTGCACCCCGTACATCCACGACCCCGTCGCAAAAACGCCGGTTACCTCACGCTTCCATGGGGCTCTAACCACTGACCTTCGCGTCCTGCAGACAAGCACGACTATAGCGTGCAGTACCTCTACCACCTACCGCGTCAAGACGCGCTTTTCACATCCATCTAAACTCCTTCTCTTCTCTCCCATACCACCACCATGGACCTCCTCGACGACTTGGACGACGTAGTGTCGTTCCAAAAGCCGCTCCAGTCGGAATTGGAACAAGAAGACACTCTGGTGGGCCTTAACATCGACTTGGCCGCCATCTCCTCCACCTTTGGCTTCTCTTCAATGTCCATCTTATCGCGTGTCAAGGACAGATTACAGGGCCGTGCTCCAGCCCTGGTCTCAGACAAAGAGGATTCACACTCCACGACGCCTTCTCTCGTGCCGTTTTCCGAGCTTTCAGGCAAATCCCTCGGAGCATCCATCTTAGGCTTCGGAATGGGAGCAATGGGTGCTGGAGAAGAGGTACAGAGATTACCTCAATTGGTAATAGATGAATCGGAATTCGCAGAGACCCAGAAGTTTCTGTCTCATACCACCCAGAGCACACAAATCATACACTCGGATGCAACACAACCGGCCACCGGGGCCTTGGACGCTACCCAGAAGATAGCTCTCGCATCAGATCAAGCCACCCAGTTGATCAACCAGCCATTGGCCTCCGCCACTCAAGTTATAGACCCCGTGCCAGATACCCAGGTGTTGAAACCAGTGGAATCTGAAGCTTCCGACGCCCAACCACGCATAAACTCGTTGTTCGAGCCTGAAGAGGAAGATGAAGTGATTGCCAAACCCTTGTCCAAGGAAGAAAGGCTCGCCCGCATTGCCGAGCTAGCTGCAAAGAAGAGGTTGGAACGCTTGGAAAAAGAGCAGCAACTCGAGGCCGACATTTCTCACACTACGCTTACCGATGAAGAAAACGACATCAACGAGGTGCATGGCCAGCTCCACACTTCCGGACTCAAAGACATCGTCTCCACCAAGCAATTAGTTGAGGCAGAAGAGTTCATCAACATTCAGAAGCGTAATAAGAACATAAGGCCAGAATTCCAGAAGAGAATTACTTTCACCAAAGAAAAACTTATATCTGCATTTGACAGCGATCAAGAAAACGACTCCAAGACGGAAGACTTGGATTTGACCGGCCTCAACTCAAGCCCCACAACTTCTCCGATAAAGGTAACGTCGAAACCTGGTGTCGATGAGTTTGACGTGAGTTCTCTCAAACCAAAGCCCTCTGTGTCACCATTCGCAAACACCCAAGTGAGAAACCCCATCGAAGCATATGCCAACGGGTTGAAACGGTTGCTTTCTTCCCCCAATAGCAATAATCTCAATCACGAAATCAACTTGGACAATTCTGATTCTGATTTAGACCTCGTCGAAGCCAATTCTTCTCCCTTAAAGGCTAGAGATTTCAGCAGACTTCGTCCCAACAATGAGTTTGTCATTCCTGAATTATCCAAGGAGCAAAAGCTCTTAGTGAAACAGAAGTTCTCCAAATTGAAGTACGGCCTGGGCAAAAATGTCGCCCAATTGAATGAAGCCTTGCATTCAACTTGCCGGAAGAAATTTATTAATCAATTGAAGAAGGCCAATATCAACCAATTGAAAGAGCAACACCTCGCTAACCCCAACCATGAGATTTTGGCCGAACTTGAGAAGGATGAAGAAGTTATGGGATCATTATTGGAACGTGAAATGGAGAGAGTAAGGAATATTAGGAAGAAAGAGAAATTAAGAGAAAGGGCAAAGGCTGCCTTACTCATCCAACTTGCTCAAAATGAAAATGAAAATGAAAATGAAGATCAAGTTGTCGAAGATAGTGATATGGAGCATGTGCCTGACAGCGAGTCTGATTCCGGTCTGTCTGAACATAGTGACGAAGGAGAAGAAGAAGAAGAAGAAGAAGAAGAAGAAGAAGAAGAAGAAGAAGAAGAAGAAGAAGAAGAAGAAGAAGAAGAAG
>JAKTXF010000064.1:0-30397 GCA_030561465.1 Suhomyces kunorum | reverse complement strand
TTAGCAAAAAAACCTGGCAATGTGTGCTGGATTCAAACCTCATCGATAGACACTTGATGCCAACCACAATTCCATTGACAATACCCTTCCGATTATTGTAATTGACTTTTAAAATCGACCTCCGCAGCTGAATCATTGTAATTTCACACGTAACTACTGAGACCTCCCTTCTTGTTCGAGTTCTTGCATCGCCCCAATTTTACCCCACAACTCATCACTTCCCTGGAATTGTGCTCTCCTCCGTTAACTACCACTAAACCCGTGATCTGAAACTCCTCATTTTCGCATTCAACCGTTATGCAAAATTCTACATTTATCATTTATCATTTATCATTTATCATTTTTCATTTTTCATTTTTCATTTTTCATTTTTCATTTTTCATTTTTCATTTTTCATAATGTACGTTCATCCTTACCGACTCTATTGACCCGGAAGTTATATACCACATATCATAATTTGCTCACAACTTGGTGTGGACGTCGTCGTTTTGGGTCTTGATCACCGATGGGTACATGTCACCCATGAAACCTCCAATGTGCCATGCGGCACCGTCGACAACCTGGACGGTACCAGACACGTAGGAAGCAGCAGGAGAGAACAAGTAGACAGTGGCCTCAGCAATGTCTCTGGTGGCACCCAATCTCTGCAATGGCACTCTGGTCTCCAAAGGACCGGCTCCGGGAGGAGCCAATCTGGCCATACCCTCGGTACCATCAATCATACCGGGAGCAATACAGTTGGATCTGATGCCCAAGGGACCCAATTCCACGGCCAAGGCGTTGGACAACGCATCCACACCGGCCTTGGCGGCTCCGACATGCGATTGGAAGGGAACGCCGTAGTAGTGGAGGGTGGCTGACACAAAGAGGATGGAACCCTTGGTCTTACGCAACTCGTTGAAGGTGGCCTTGACGGTGTTGAACGAACCCAACAAATCGATGGAAATCACTGACTTGAACGCGTTGGCAGACAAGTGGTTAAAGTCCGACAAGAAGTTACCGGCAGCACCGGCAATCACGAAGTCGATTCTGCCCAATTGCTCCACCGTGGTCTTGACGGCGGCAGCCAAAGACTGGACGTCCCGGACGTCCACGTTACCGATACCAAGCACCTTGGCACCAGGACGCAAGGCCTGGATTTCAGCAGCAGCCTTGACGGTCTTCTCTTCGTTTCTGCCCAAGATCACCGCGTTGGCTCCCAACAACACCAATGCTTCGGTTTGCACCCGGCAGATGGTACCAGCACCGCCCGTGACAAAGGCGACCTTGCCCTTGAAAATGTCAGGCTTCCAAGAGGAGTTGGTAACAAAAGATTGATCTAAGGTGGACATTGCAAAGGGAAAAGTTTGATATAATTAGCGACGCAGTGGTATGGGCCTACTTATATACATGGAGGAGAGCGTCCTTGTGATAATGTACCGAGGATACCCTTATTTACATAGTGTACAGGACTGGGGAAATGTGGGGGAAAGTCACATGGAAGCGCGCACGATGAAGCGGATGTGTCACGTGCCACGTGTCACGTGTTCAGGTGCTTAAGCCAAGGAGTCGCCTCCACTGCCCAAGTAGGTATCGAGCTGCTTCAACGACACCTGGTAGAGCAACAACATGATGGAGCTCTGGATGCCCGTCCAGATGAACCGGGGTCCTACCCCGGAAAACGCCCCCAAAACGCCCTCGCTGCGGTAGATCGACGCCAATGCAGAGTACGTGGATGACCGGGCAAGAAACCCTGGCAAACAAGAAGACGAGGAGGACAGGGCCACGGCGTCGATCGTGGTGGCGGTCTGGATCCGCGTCTTGATCACGTCGAACGGCGTGGTCAACGTGCCGGCCAAACCTCCTGCAGCAGCACCCGTCAACAACTCCAACGACACGGGCAAATCAGACAGGCCGTGGGAGAAGATGGCCAATTGACGGAACTTCTCGTAGAACGCGAATTGCAATGCACTGAAGGGAAGATCTCTGATGAGCGTCTCCTTGTAGCCAAACACAAACGTCGAACGGCCCTCGTGTTTGGCAATGTGCCGCACAGCATCGGTCAAGCCCTTGTAGTTGTAGCCAGAGCCCTGAGTATAGGGATTATTGTGTCTGCCCTGCAATTGCAACCGGGTCTTCAACACCTCGGAGGGCACATAGAACACACTGGAGCCCAAATCACCCAACACGCCGGCAATGAAATACGACAATGTCTCGTTGATGCCGAGGTCGTTGATCAACTTCCTCTTGCTCCACTCATAGGTGGCAAAAAATGCTGCGGTGGAGGGAAAAGACCCAAAAATCGCCGGGGTGTAGCCTCCGTAGAGCCCTCGGAAAAACCCCTCCTGCTTGAAGATCGTCCAGTACGCCGGTACCATCCGCTTGTACTGCAATTTATGGGGAAACCCTTGTTGTCTGGTCTTGACCGTGTCCAAGGAATGCATCAGAGTGTCGCCCACCATACCTCCGAACCCGCCCGCAAGCATGCAGTTGAAGATGGGTGACATCAGCGACTCATCAGTGATGTTAGAAGGCTCTTTCGGGGGTTCGTGGCTGGTAGAACCGTGTTTCCACAGTCCGGATTCATGCTGGGTGCCAAAGTTCAACGGTATCGTCAGGGACGTGAAAACTTGTGACATGCTCTATGGATGTATAAATATATGAAGCGAGCTGCTGGAGCCGTCTATGCTGTGGCTGTCTAGTGTGAAGTGCCGTCCCAACTTGTTGGGTCTCGATGGCGGCAGATCTCGAAAGAATTGATGGGTGTAGTGAAAAGGAGCACGTGCCAAACGGTTCATGCAATAGTTTCGATTCAACTTGCTGGCAGTGTGCTCCAATGGTGCTCCTGTATCAATGCAGATGTTGTGGGGGTGAGGGAATTGTAGCTATTCGACAAGGCGGTGTATATGGTGCCTTTTGACTGGAGCGTTTGATTTTTTTCGTGCGGCACACGCATCCCGGCCAGGATAGGAAGAATACGAGCAGCAGTAGCCGTAATGGGACGAACACGGCCCGAAAACAGGTAGCGCCGTCCGAGACATGATACTGCAGTATTTTGGCAATTTCAGGTACAAGGAGCAACTCCAAGGCTACGATACACAGCGTTCTAGTATCGAAGTGATGAGCGATCTTTTGCGCGTGACATTAAGTCACCTGACCAAACATAAATAGTCTCCGATGGTATCCATCTCCAGGTATGATTCGTATAGGAACAAGAAGGCTACAAGCACCATGGCATCTCCGATTTCTCCGGAATTACAAGGTACTAGCCTTGGAATCATCCTGTGATGATGCATGCGTGGCTCTTCTCGAAAAATCGCATCCCGAGAAGCCTCCGGTCATTATTGATCAGGCGAAGAAGACCCTTCAGTCAGCACAATTGGGTGGAATAATGCCTACTGCTGCACACGATTTCCATCATTCCGTCATGGCAACTTTGGTGGATGAGTTTTGCCAGAAGAATTCGCTCAATTTTGCAACTCCTCCTGACCTTATATGTTGTACTAGAGGACCTGGAATGACAGGCTCATTAAGTTCCAGTATTCAATTGGCAAAGGGACTTTCGATGGCGTGGCAGGTTCCATTGGTAGGGGTTCATCACATGTTGGGACATATAATGATTGCACAACTTCCAAAGAAGAGCCAACCACTTCTTGAAGCTCCAAAGTATCCATTCTTAAGTCTTTTATGCAGTGGCGGCCACACCATGTTGGTGCTACTGAAATCGATTGTGGATCATGAAATTATTGTCGATGTCAATGACATTGCTGCTGGAGATTCTCTCGATAAATGTGCCCGAGAACTCGGTCTTTATGGCAATATGCTTGGAATGGAATTGGAGAAATTTGTTGATGCAATTCCGGTGGAAATCCGAGAACAACTAGCAAAAATTAGTACCAAAACCAAGAATAACGCTTATAATCTCAAATTGAGCTTGCCGTTTAAAGGACCAAGAGATGCAAAGTATCCACTGCCTATACAATTCTCATTTGCATCTTTCAGAAGCTCCTTACAGTCATTCCGCAAACAACATTGTAACGATCAGCCCTTTGACGAAAATACAACTCAATTCCTAGCATACAAAATTCAAGAAACGCTTTTTGACCATATAATCGATCGTATCAACACCGCTTTCGTCATGAACGGGACTAACAAGAAGGTCTACGCTGAAGCTAATGGCAAATTCAACGGGGTTACGGATTTCATTTGCTCGGGTGGAGTAGCTGCAAATAAGCGATTGAGATTTAAATTGAGCAATGACCTCAAATTTCAAGAATGCTTGCAGACAGATGAAAAATTGACTTTCCACTTCCCTGATCTTCTGCTATGTACAGATAATGCAATTATGATTGGAGTGGCTGGAATTGAAATTTTTGAGAAGCTTCGAGTCAAAACAGACTACTCTATGTTGGCCATCCGGAGATGGCCGTTGAATGAAATAATGAAGGTTGACAGCTGGGTTAATGTCAGTGACGAGGAATTCAGGAGTGTCACTGGATACAAACATATTTAATTTAATACAGAAACTTGTACATAGGTAATTGATAGAAGTATGTAATGACTGGTATTAATGTATATATGGATATAAATGCTAATTCTCTTGTTCATCAATTTCTGCTTCGAGTTCGTCATCAGGAATTGTATCTGCCACCTCGTTACGCTCGTCCAAAAAAGAATCCTTAATGTCGTAGGTTTCTATTAAATTTTGCCAGGTTTTGTAATCTAGCGAAGCAATGCGATGATTTGTGGTTTCTGTATCGGCCCTACTTCGTATTTCTTGGAATTCCCATGGCCGAACTTGTTCGATGTAAGGCGTATCATCCTTCAAGTAAAGCTTGAGCTTGGCGTCTTTGATCAAAAAACTGGTGAAGAAGAGGTTTTCCACTGATTGGGCAAATGAGAACGGATTGATGAAAAATCGGAAAAAATTCACACCTCCTTCGATTTCCTTGCCTCTGTATGTTTCATATATACTCTTGACCATAAACGCGGTGTTTTGCTGTTCCTGATCCGCTCCAATGTCCACTGCCTGCACTTGAGTTGCTGTAGTGGTGGATCTGAGTGATTTGGTATCATCGATGTTTCGTTGTCTTGGAGCAGGTTTTTTCCTTTCTGTCGATAAAGGACCGTTCAAGAACGTTGTCAGCATAACTTTTTTGCTGACACTATAGTACAAGGTGCCGAGTTTGACCCAATTGAATGAATTGAACCGCTCCTCCGAATCTGCGGCCTCGTCTAAGGCCTCTTCGTTGTCTTCTGGAGCAGGTGTGGAGTCCTGGAGGTCATATTCTTGTTCGAGCTGCTGTTCTGTCTTTTCATCACTTAAGAAGCTCTGTAGCTTCACCACAAAGTCGCGTTGTCCTAATGATATTCCTGAGTCTCCAACCTTCAAGTTTTTGGAGTTTGTGGCCAAAAAATTGGCGGTTTCGTGGAGCAATTCCGAATCCTTCAAGTGGATGGTGGTATCGGTGATTTTGTCCTCTTGGACGGTGTTGTAGATACGGTTTAACTCTTCGAGATGTTCTGTGATCAACTCTCCAGCAGTGCCTTTATGGGCCTCGGCATAGCGGTTTTTGATCTTTTGTTTCAAGATCTCGTAATCCTGAACAAGATCATTGCTTCCTCTTCGTTTGCGAGACTCCTCTTCCATGGTGTGTGAAGGGTACTAGGCTTGAACTGTCTGTTGAGGAAGAATACGCATCGCAGTAAATATTCGTGTCGCATTTCATTATCACCAGATAACGCGTCATGACTTCTATCAAGAAGCTCGATGTGAAGGTGGTCAACAAAATCGCGGCAGGAGAAGTGATTATCCAACCGGCCAATGCCATCAAGGAGATGTTGGAGAATTCGATCGATGCCCAAGCCACAGCAATCGACGTGGTGGTAAAGGATGGAGGTCTCAAGCTTCTCCAAATCACAGACAATGGAAATGGCATCGACAGGGACGATTTGCCACTTTTATGTGAACGATTCGCCACGTCCAAGTTGGCCAAATTCGAGGATTTGGAATCCATAGCCACCTATGGCTTCAGAGGCGAGGCACTTGCCAGTATTCTGTTCATATCCAGACTCTCGGTAATCACCAAAACCAGAGAAAGCCAATTGGCCTACAAGGCATTTTACACCGGAGGCAAAATGACCAGCCCCAACTTCAAGTCACAGGCCAATTTGGAGCCCAAACCAATAGCCGGAAAAGACGGTACGCAAATTATGGTGGAAGACCTCTTCTTCAATCTTCCTGCCCGGGTTCGGGGCCTCAAGTCCAAAAGCGAGGAATATTCCAAGATCGTCGATGTCATTGGCAAATACGCCGTGCATTGCGACGGAATCGGACTCTCGTGCAAGAAATTCGGCGACTCCAATAATGTGATAGCCACAAGACCAAATATGCCATTGAAAGAGCGGATTCGGAGCATTTTCGGAAGCACGGTTGCAGGAGAGCTTTTAGAAATCGAAGTTCCAGCAGACGAAACCTTGGGGCTTCTCAGGGCCAAGGGTGCAATTTCGTCTCCCAATTATGATAACAGGAAGAAGACTAATCCGGTTTTCTTCATCAACCATAGATTGGTCACTTGTGACCCGTTGAAGCGGGCGATCAACTCGGCATACCAAGTGTTTTTGGCCAAAGGAATGCACTCGTTCGTGTATCTAAGCTTGGAAATAGATCCCAAGATATTGGACGTGAATATTCACCCTACCAAGAGAGAAGTGAGATTTGACAACGAAGAGGAGATCATGGAGTTGATTGCTGGGTTTATTCACGACACTCTCTCCAAAGTGGATACGTCGAGGACGTTCAAGGCCCAGAGTCTTCTTTCTTATGGGGAAAAGAGGAAAAACGATGATTATCAATTAACGAATGGGGCCAAGAAGGCCAGACAGGAGAACAAGTTGGTGCGGGTGGATCCTCTGCAGAGTAAGATCAGCTCGTTTCTTGCGACGCAGACGAAGGACACGTATCTTAGTCAGGCCACAGTGGAGTTGCAACGAGAGAAAGAAGGGGACGAGATTGACGTGAATGAAGAGAGCGAGGAGAATGAGCAGAATGAGTCGGATTCGTTGATGGTGAGAGAAACCGACCTGGAAGATGAAGATGAAGATGAAGAAGACGGAGAAGAACAAGATCGAACACAAAAGAAGCTTCAAAATGAAGAAGCACCAGAACAATTTACCCTTCAAAAAGAAGCAGAACAATTAACCCTGCAAAAATATCCAGATCAATCAATCCTCCAATCTGAAGCATCAGAAAATCAAGCCCCATACAACGAACTATCTCAAGATGAGCTTTCTCTGGAACACTTACAAAAGCTGCTAGCACAAACAGTCCCCCTGGCAAAATTACAAAAACCCCCTGTCCCCACATCTTCTTCTCTTGCAGCCACGCGACCCTCCTCTGCCCCTCTCCCAGATTCTTCCCAGATTATTGTCACCGACAGGGCTCGCGTCAACGTGAATTTGGACAGTGTCAAGGAGCTTCGGGTAGAATTGGCACACGAAGTGCACAAGCCCTTGACCCATATTTTTGCCAACTCGGTGTATGTGGGAATCGTCGATTCCCAACGGAGATTGTGCTGTTTCCAGTTCGATGTCAAGCTCTTTCTCTGCGACTACTCCGCAGTGCTTCTGCAGTTGTTCTACCAAATCGCACTAGAGGAATTTTGCAACTACGGCACCCTTGAATTGAGTACCCCACTCTTGCTAGAGGACATATTGGAGCCATTGAGCGGCCCCGAGGTGAAATCCAAACAAGAAGTATGTGAACAACTCGAATCCATGCTGGAAATGCTCCAAGAGTATTTCCAGATTTCCATCAAACGCGACGAATCCGGCCTCAAATTGCACACCTTGCCCATGCTAATGCGCGAGGTGCGGCCCGTGCTTGCCAAATTGCCATATTTCATCTACCGCATGGCAATCCACGTGGACTACTCCCAAGAGAAACCCTGCATCCAAGGAATCCTCCAACAATTGGCCCTTTTGTACATCCCTGAACCCCTTGACAATGAAACTGAACTCCCCACTCACCCCAGCCCTGTCTGCCCCACCTTGAATCGTGTACATGCCAGTGCGCGAGACCAGTTGGATCACATGTTGGAGCACGTCTTGTTTCCCGCGATGAAGCTGCGGTTTCTTGCCCCCAGGGCACTCATGGACGACGTGGTACAGATCGCCGACCTTCCTGGACTCTACCGGGTGTTTGAGCGGTGCTAAACCGAGTTTTCGGGGTATTTTCACCACTTTTTTGCATCCCCTGACACCCCAGCCGGTTATGTGGAGCCCATACTGCAGTAAGTCGCACCCTCCCCACTATCTCGACAAACTGGGTTTCTGTGCTGCACAAAAGCCTCGCGAATTTGTTCGCTCCAGTGAAAGTGATCGTGTAACCCAACACTCTTCTTTTGCTTGCCCAGGCATTGACCCTTTCCCTGTGCCAGACTTTCGGCGTGACTTCGCCCCGGACACAACCATCTTTTTCTGATCTTCCCCCGTTTGCCCCGCTCTTCCCTCCCTCCCCAGCGGCTACCCATCCACCATGGAACACATCATCACCTTGAACCTCGGAGCCTTCCCCAAACAGGTGTTGGAGTTCCAGGAGTCCTCCATCTACCTCGAGCAGCTCATCTTCATCGACTACCAGCTCCAATTACTCATCCAGAACGAGTTCGCCGCCAAGGAGTTCCTCCCTGCCTCCCACTTCTCCCACCAGGGCAATTACCAGCCCCAGGAGAAGTTGCAGCAGTTGATGGACTATGTGGCTACCGTGGACGAAAGCTACTCCGAGGACTTGAAAAACAACGTGGAAAGACTCTACTTCAGTGTCATCATGGCCCATTTGTGCTTCTTGAACTCCCTGGTAGAAAACATGATCTATTACCTCGACCTCGTCGACTTATCCTCATTGCAGCCCTCCACCAGTCTGGCCTACAACGACTTCATCGACCTCTTAATCTGCAGACACCATGTGGTTGGCGCCTTCACTAGCTCCTCCACCGCCAAACTCGTGGACTATTTGGTCTGGTACACCAATCCCTTCAAAAAGTCCCAAATCTCTGCAAAATACTGGCTTGACATATTATACTTGCGTTTGACCTTACTTTTGACTGACGACGGCAAGAGTAGATTGAGCCTTCACGACGTCAAGTCCTTGAAGTTCGCTCGTAACTCGGTGGCCTTCATCAGCTACAATTCTTACTTGATTAGAGTTAGCTCTTTGGCCTTGACCCCTAACTACGTAATCGACTCGTTCAAGAGTGACTTTGCCGCCCATTTGAACACTTTGATTAACCTGAAAATTGCCAACAAGGTGGAGTTTCCCAATTCCGATGCATCAGAATCTTCTACCGTGGTCTTTAATGGATTGGGACACGGTTTATCAAGTGTAAACGGACATGAAGTGGACCATGATCTTATCCAAGAGACTCCTTCTCAATTAAATAATTTCGTTTTGAATCTTTTTGAGGTTTTGCATCAGATTCCTTTCAATTACACTATTTTAAAACCATCGTTAGCAAAGAAGTTTTTGATTAACTCAACCCTTAAGACCTATCAAAGTCATCCAGTTATTATCAACCTTATCAAGGTACTCATCGAATTGAATGAATATGACGAGGCATTGGCTGCTTTTGATACGCTCAGAAATTATCTCGAGACTGAATTAAAGCAGCATGAAGGGAATTTCAAAGACATTCTTCAAATTATTGAAATTTTCTCAATCTGTATGATTAACTTTAATCCGTTAAAACTGAAGGTAGCATCAAAATTTCAATATACTCCCAAGCACAAAGTATTATCCTCATTGACATTGTTTGCCGGAGAATTATCAAAATATTTGGAAGTTGTTCAGGAATCTGTGGGTTTATCTTATGATGAATTCCTTGACAATGAAACTTTCACTGGCGGAGAAAATGTGGAGCCAACTAAGGGCTTATTATCTTTCTTATACAAGAAGTATAATGTAAACATCTTGCTTTCTGACCACTCGCAATTTATTGAACTTATCTCCCAAGCATGGTACAGTTTGGGTTACTATCATTATTACTTGGCAACTAATGGTTCGTCAACGTCCGCTTTACTCGATGCAAACAAATTGAGAGTTCTCAAGTGTTACAAAAACAGTTTAATTGTTAATTCTACTGGTAACCCAGTATACCTTTTTAATTATGCTTTAACATTATCGTTTGATGGTCATATCAAAGAATCATTGAAGTTGTGCAAGTTTATCTTAAAGAAGTATCCTGAATCGTTCAAAACATGGAATCTCATGGTGTTGATCTTATCATCATTTGAAACTAACGATCCAGATTTTATCAAACCCGATAGATCGGGTGCAAACGGCGATGCCAATGTTACCCATCACACTATTAATACTTTGAACGGGCATAGTGGAATCAACGGCAATGTCTCAGAAGTTCCAGCTTCTCTCAAAGAATCCGAAAAGTTTATCAACAATGCCCTCAACATTGCCGGCTTATTTATTAGCAAACATCATCAAAAGGATTTCAAGTTAACCACTGAAGCAAAATATGAAATTCTTCAATTAAAACTCACTCAATTGGCCGTTTGGGAATCCATTTATGGAGTTCAGTATATTCTCGAATACCTTTCAGAAGTTTTCATGCTTTATCACGAACTTTTCACTGTGCAGTACGACAAGCCAACTAGCAATGGTCGTACTTTGATTCCAGTGGCACATGACTCTAAGTGGTCGCATCGTCCAAGTTTTATCGATCCCAAAAATAATGTTGAAACTGTCGCAAATGGAGTGGCACCAAAGCCAAATCTAGCGAAAAGACTTTCAATCAGAGGCAAACCTCCAAACACAGTGGAAAATTTGAAGAACTTAACCTTGAATCATAGGGTTTCAACTAGTAATGACGCTCCTAATGAAATCAATGGCAACCATGGAAACGTTGTTGAAAAGAAGATCTTGCAGGACATCTGGCTCTGGACCAGTAGAATTTACTTAAAGATCGGTATGTTGGAGGAATGTGAACAATGCATAGTAGAGTCTGAAAGTGTTTATGAACCAAACGTCAAAACTTACACCATGTTGGGTTATTTAACTTCGAAGTCTAGAAAATTCTTATCTTTGCAAGAGTTGGAAAGATCAATCGAATCATTGGACAACGACAAACTCAACGAATCCGACTATGGAAGTACTTTGTTGGGCTTGTGCAAGTTGTTCATGATTGATGACACCTCTGAAAAGTCATTGTTTATTTCGAGTAAGGATCGTGATGCGGGTATCATCCGGTTGAAGAATTTACTCGAAACACATTCTTTGAGTTGGCCATACGGGGCAAACAACGTGGAATTGTGGTATTATTTGTCGAAGATTTATGAAATCATCGATGATAAATCATTATTGACAAAGAGCTTGTGGAGATGCGTCGAACTCGAAGACTTCAGACCTGTGAGAGCTTTTGAGGTTTCTGACAGCTACAACTACTAGTATGTAGTTGTAAGAAAATTTAATTTAATGGTATGTTTAATTTATTCCCATGTAGCTTTTGGTTTCTCGCGAAAGTTTTCTTTATTGGCAGAAACTGATAACCTCCTGGGATGGGCCACTTCCTAACTTGGAATAATTCTCACTATGTTTTTAAACAATATTTTAGTGAGTTGAGGTTCGAAAAGAAGCATTTTCGCATCGTCGGAGGTTCCTGTTCCAGGCGTCTCGTCAATGTTTCTTTTCGCTTTCATTTATGGTCTATTCAGATCTAGAATGGCCAGCCATGAAAGAATTCTTGTTCAGGTGAAATATTTGGTTATGAGTTTGCCAATAGAACTGTTTCAAATATGCAAATGTTCTTGATTGACATAAGAATTGATACTTGCAAAGAGATGAATATCCACCCATTCTCGATTAGGGTATTTTCTCTTCAGATATAGTCGAATAGGGTGTAATCATAATGTTGTAGTTATTACGATGTAGTATTCTCGTAAGCTAAAGCGGAACGAGAGGTATGGATATTGAGATGTCGTGCTATCTCGGCTAGTACAGTTTGTTGAGTGACTACAAATAGGGGACACAAATATACCTTGAACAAATTGTGTATGTGGTATTTGTGTTCGTGAACTCAACAAAATCCGATGTATTCGGTCATCTGGACTTCCTGAAGTCGATTGAATTTATTAGGCCGCAGCACTCTTTGTTCCAATAGAAGCTAAATGGTGTTCATAATAGACGTCTAAAAATTGCCCAAAGCATTAACGAATTGCCCTAATAAAAAACAATTACTGGGAAGAGATATATGCGTAGTAGAGCTTTTAGAATGAATCGTGTCACTCATCCACTTAAGTTCTAGATAACTAACTGAACACAGTCTACTGATCGAGAATATTCCATAAAGCAATTGTCTCAATGTAAACCTTCGAACCCATTCTTAAACCAACAACTACATCGTGGGTCACAATGCCTTAATTTACCAAATTATACCTTTCAGATACATATTTACCCAGAAATCAATTTCCTCTGAGATATCTCAACTGCATCTCAACCTGTCTATAGGAAACTTCGCAAAATCAAAAAACTTCATCACCACTAGTACTACCTTAACCATGGCTGAAGTGTTGCCCAAGAACGTATTGTACTGTGGAATTTGCTCCTTCCCTCCTGAGTACTGTGAGTTTACCCCTACATTCAAGAGATGTAAGCAATGGGTACATGAAAACAATGAGGAAGTCTACAACAAGCTTTACAGTGACGAGGCCTTGGCCAACCAAACCTCCACCTTGTCCTTGGAAAAGGAACAGAAGATGGAACAAGAGTTGGAAAAGAAGCAAAAGAAGGAGGAAGCCAAGCACGAGAGAGAATTACAGAAGAAGTTGGCCTCTAAGGTCACCATCAAGCGTATCGAAAGAAACAAGAGAAAGCACATCATCTCCATATCTGGATTGGAGGTGTTCAACATCGACATGAAGAAGTTGGCCAAGACTTTTGCCTCCAAGTTTGCCACTGGTGCCTCTGTGACCAAAAACGCTGAAAAGAAGGAGGAGATTTTGGTCCAGGGAGATGTGAGTAACGAAGCCAAAGAGTACATTGAAAAGTTGTTGGAAGAGCAAGGCTTGAATGACGTCAAGGTGGAACAAATTGACGAAAAGAAGAAGAAGAAGGCATTGGAAGCCGAGGCTGCTGCCGCTGCTGCCAAAAAGTAGCTACAACCATTCGGATTGGTCATGAATATTATAATAAATAGTCAGCTAATACAAGTAAGAAAATATTAGGAGATCAATTTGGAAATAGAGGGCACTCTATCCTGGGAGGTGTGTTCTGGCTTCGTCAAGGTATTAATGGAAGGAAGCTTGACTTCATTATCAGATATGCTCAAGCTGTTGAATGTAGTGATATGGTCTCCAGGTTGAGGAACCGGACGGCTCATAAAGATTGGCGAACCGTTAGAGGAGGTATTAATTATAGTGGGGGCATTAAGAGACGTTGAGGAGGAGGATGTTTTCAAAGTGGCCGCCGCTCTTTCTTGTTTGGGTAAATCGGTGTAGCTGTTGTGGAGTCTGGATGACTTGTTCAACGCGGGCACCCGAAACTCACTGGAGGTTGCTGGGGTTGAAAGTAATGGCGGCAACACTACTTCGGTTTCCTTCTTCAAAAACGACGAGTTTGTAATAGCTGAATTGGTGGTCGTGATCGGAATGGAAAGGGGGTTTCTGGTGATGTTAGGCGGGGAAACGGACGATGCGGTGGATGAGGGAGATGAGGTGGAACCTCCAGATTTGCTGGGGGGATTTATCTGTGAAGGTCTTGAGATGGAGACGGTTGAGGCTGGTGATAATGCGGAGACTGATGAAACTGATGCAGAGGGAATAGTGGGAGGAGCAGCGGCAGAAGGACTGGATGTTATGGGTGTGAGTGATGGAATTGTAATGGGTCTATCGGGATTGGACGAGTTGGACGAGTTAGACGAGGTGGATGATTGTATGGCGATGGAGGGAGGGAGCATGGCGGTGGAGGCGAGCGAGTTGTTGGGGGCCAAGTTGGGGGCCATGGCCATGTTGATTGGGGGAAAAACGAGTGAGGCCGAGGCTGCCTGTGCGGCTTGTACTTGGGCATGAACCTGGGCCTGGACTTGTGCTTGTGCTTGTGCCTGTACTTGTGCTTGTGCCTGGGCATGTGCCTGGGCATGTGCTTGTGCTTGTGCTTGTGCTTGTGCTTGTGCTTGTGCTTGTGCTTGTGCTTGTGCTTGTGCTTGTGCTTGTGCTTGTGCTTGTGCTTGTGCTTGTGCTTGTGCGTGGGCCTGGGCCTGGGCCTGGGCCTGAGCAGCATGCACGGCCTGGGCATTCACCTGTTGGAGTTGTTGGATTTGTGGCAGAGGCACGAGCTGTTGGGGAGGGGCGGTGGTGGCGGCGAAGACAACGGAGCCGTCGCTGGCAATCACGGGCTGGAGCGACACGAGCGAGCCATAGGGAGACTGTATGACTGTAGTGGCGGGAATGAGGGGATAGGACAGGCCTGGAGGAGGCTGTTGTTGCTGGAGCAGGGCCTGGGAAAATTGCGATTGGGCAAGAGGAATTTGCGGTGGAAGCTGCAGCGAATGCTGCAGAGGATGGGCTGCTAGCGGATGGAAGCCTGCCTGGGCCGGGGCCACCTGGGCGGCGGCGTTCTGGGACGCCACGGCGGCTACGATGGGCGGGCTGTTGTTGGAGGTGGTGGTGGTGTGGCCCTGCTGGTCCTGGGGATCGTCGACCTTTTCCTGGCGCAACGACTGGTTGAATTGCGCCATGCGGAGGGCGTTGCGGGCGGTGGAGTCGAGGTTGAGGTAGGCACAGTTGAGCTTGCCCTTGAGACAGTTGAGACACGCGGGCAAGGTTTCGTCACACTTGATGCGCCGTTTCTTGCAGGTGCCGCACCCTAGGTGGGAGTTGCGGTGTTTGCGGCGGGAATTCTTCTTCTTTTTGGTCACGGCAGCCTCGGTGGTCTTGGACTCAGGAATAGTGGTGGAGGAGCCGTTGGAGGCAGCACCGCCGTCGGTGCTGCCGGAGGCTGCGGCAGCAGGGCCTGTGGGGCCGGTGTAGGCCGGTGTAGAAGTTGGTGGAGCTTGTTGGAGCAACGGGGCGAAACTGGGGTCTCCAGAGGCCAGGTCGGAGGTGGCGGACGGCGAGGAGTTCGTGGCAGTAGAAGCAGCGGTGGAAGCAACGGGCGCGGTAGAAGCAGCCAAGGCGTCTGGGGCTAGGGGGCCCACGGAGCCAGGCGGATCCTCTGCTTGGGTCAGATACATGGGGCCGCTTGGTTCAGTCAGGAAAAGGGAGAAAGCGAGAAAAGAGAAAACAGTGATAATAAAAATAGCCCCAAGGTGCGAGTGCTACGACAGTTTGACGGTACCTGAGAGGCTGGCAGAGAAAATACGATGCGACAGTGCTCAGTACTAGGGCGAGAGGAAGGTGCGTGTGATTTGTCGAATCGGGACGATACGAACGGGGAAAGACGAGAAGGGAGGCAGAGGGGGCGAATGTTGGGGGACGGTAGAGGAGAGGGAGAGGGTGGGGAAATGTGGCCACAACAGGTGCGGGATGGGATTCGGCAGTGTGGGAGCACTGGAGGAGGTGGTTGTTGCAGGAGAGTGCGGGCCGCACGGTTGCGCAGCGGTACCTGAACGGGGAATTTACGGTATTCGTAAAACGGGGCAAATAAAGCGAATAGGGCTGTGTCGGGTGCACATACGAGGCGCCGGAACATCTGCAGGTTTCATCATAAGGTACGCATCTGTCATGCGCCCTTCCATTGGTGGGGGGCCGTAAGGGTTCATATTTGGTTAGGAGGGTTGCTTGCTGGGCATGCGGGCGGCGTTGTTTGGGTCCCGGGGAGGGGCTCGGAGGAAGAGGATGGGAGGATGGAAGGATGGTGAGAATGGAGAGGATGTTGAGAATGGAGAGGATTCGATGAAATTGGTTCTACAATGTTGTGTGGCGGGACAGCAGTACTGCTATTTGCTACGGCGTCGTTTTACTGGAGATGATTCGCGGGGACCCGTCCGCCCCCCCCCCCACCTCGGTCTGCCCCTGCTGGGAAGCATTGTCTGATTGCGGCCGCTTGCGATGTGCGTCAATAATATTGCCAACCTCTCAAAATATTCGGCGTTTTACGTCATATCCACCCACAAAAATCACACCCTGCAGCGTTCGGGCACCTGCAGGTGCATGACACCGAAGACGGCACCATCTCCATGGTGGTGTTGGTGGAGCCGTTTGAATCGTCTGCGTTTTCCCAGACTCAGAATGGGGCCACCAGGGGTGGGGAGGGGGGTGTGGCCTCTCGCAGCCCGCGGCAACATTTCACCTGCGTGCCGATTGTCGGCACGATTGCAGCACGGGGGCCCTGGCCGGGGTCGCAACTTCCCGGTCGTATTTGAGCGGGGACGAGCTGTGTGCAGGCGCGCGAGTTTAGCAATACCGTATTTTTGTAAGGCATCCAGAGCCAGGCGACGTTTCACAGCGAGAGTGATAGGTGTTTGGCCTCTGCCTGCAATGGGGCGTCGATATTTGGTCGCGGCCAGGCCTAAACCGTGGCTGCAGACCCGTCCAGGCGGACAGTTTAACTGATTTGGGATCTTGGCCCTCGGAAGAACTGCCCCGGCAGTTTTTCCGTGACCCATACTGCAATGCAATGACACCGGTTTTGGAATCCTTCCCCCATTGGTCTCCACCACTACCCTGTCCGTAGTCGGATAATGCGATTGATCCACCATCTCCATTGTGGCCCGCGGATGAAGCTCCTCCCACCCACTGCTTCCCTTCTTCCCAACTGGGACCGTTTGTGGCCATTTCAAATTAACCTGGCACTCCCCCGTTCCAAACCGTGAACATCGCACGTCAGTTCCGATCTACCTTGGCTCGCATGCCCCTCCATGTACGACGCCGTGCTCCGCAACCCAATTTCTTGATCCACCGTGCCCGTTCCATGCTGCTTTTGTCTCCGTTCCGATCCACGGTCTCTCTCTCCATGCACAATCATTCCTGTGCCGTTGGCAAAGTTTGCTGGAGCTTGCGTTATGAGCCCCGGGCCGCGTCGCGATTTACCGTGGTGTGCTCAACGTGTCAATCCTTCATTCGTCAGTGAGGACCGAATTCCACCCACATACATGTCATCTTGGGATTTGATTGAATACAGAACCTCCATTCATATCGTTGGTAGTTCATAACTACTGTAATTCTTCTGTAACTCTACTATTTTGTATGTCAAAGTGACTCTGACGTCTGTTTCATCCATTGCAGTATGGGTTTAGAGTACACTCGGCCACCCCAACCAACCCTGTTTGGGGCCAAGGGGCCCGATTCTGGAAGGCGTGGAGAGGTTTCCTGATCGGGCAAATGGAACTCGTAAACTGTCAGATCGCCACAATACGAAGCTTGTCCAAATTATGTAGCACCCTTGAGCTGGCCCCAGGCTTCCGAGATGAGCGGGGAGAAAAGAGGGGAACTTCTTGTGTTCACGTGATGTGTAGTCATGTGACTTCTAAGATCTTATCACGTGGTGCCATCGCTTTACTCTTATCCCCATCATGAGCAAGACAAGAAAGCCCCAATCAGAGGCGGAATTCGCAGCTCAGAAGGCCCAGTTCTTCTCCAAGGGGCCTCAGATTAACTCCCAGGAATGGCTCTACCAAAAAGTCCTGGAAAATCCCGACTCCCTCAACCCCGAAGCCAAGACCGACAGAGTGGTCCTCCTACAGGCTTGTGAACGGGCCTACTACCAGAAAGATTACCTGTTATGTCTCCGGCTTGCGAGACAGGCCGAGTCCATTTTGGGTGCTGAGTCCGTCGGCGAAAGCGGTGTGGATGAAGAGGCGCAGAAGAAGGTTAAGAAGACGGCCAAGTTGGAACGGCATGTTGTGGAGCTCCACAAAATCGAGCAGAGATGTTTGGAGAAGTTGAAGGAGATAGAAGAGACCAAATAGATGGTCTGAAGACTTCTGTGTGTATCATATATTGCATTTAACGCTTATTACGATCCTATTCTGTAGATCTATCTATTGTACATGTGTGTTAAATTTCGGCCAGTGTGGTGCCGGAGTCATTGGTGGAATATCCGATATGTAGCCATATTGTACGATTCCTAATTGCCATTATTTGAGTTCGGGCTTCGCGGCATTTGCCAGATTACTTGGTTCATGAAATTGTGAAGTTACCGAGTAAATTCACTTGTATCCCTGTGAATTTCTCAAATATATGAATAGTGCCCCATAGTTTAGATATTAATGTTTCTTTTAACTTCCCTTGATAATTTTCAATTCAACGAAGCTCACCATTCGCTTCTGAAAGGTATTATCCTCGTCTTCCTCCTCTTCATTCACAATTTCATCAAGAACTTCCACACTTCCCGTATAGTACTCGACTCTGCATCCCGTCTTGTCTTCGTAAATGCCACCAATTCCCAAGGTTTTCTCCATTGCCCTTCCCATTCCTTTCACTGTCACCTTCAGTTCTTTGGATTTTGAGAGCATAGTATCAATTCTTTTGACGGCTGCTATGAATGGTGTGCTCAGTTTGACAAGGAACGTTGAGTTCCGGTCAGTGCTTGATTGTATTGCCGTATTGGCGCTGTGTCTGATGATACCCATGGTGAAGTACATGGGAAGACTCCGATGAGTTCCATATTGGGTCGTGTATAATCACGTGATGCGATTAAGTATTAACTCCAAACGTATGGAGATATAAGTCTTCTGCATGTATTTACGTCTGTAAATGTCATGCATAATCTAGTGAGATGCTTTCTGAAGTCGCTGGTTGTGTTTTTTTACTACGTTGCCCTCCGCTGGATAATCTTTTGATGGCACTAACAGTTAATGAGCTACAAGAACGAACCACTGCAACGGCACCATCTCCTCTCAATTGACACAGATTATCTACATAAATTTCTCTTGAGTCATTATATCTCCTATACTATTTATTAACAAACCACCAGCTTTTTTGTAGAAGTTATTCACCAGCTGTTCTCAGTGGATATGATACCTTTCTCATCCTGCATACCGGCCAATCAGTGCCATCACGTCCTACGCGTTTACTAAGCATATCTTCAAGGTTTTCATCTCCTCTTCTCCCAAAATCACCTTCTCCTGCCTGTACTCACTGTTGAAATCCAATGTTTGAATCCAGGAAACGGCTTCGTGACGAAAATGAGCCTTCCTGCAAAAGAATCCAGCAGCATCGAATCCATTCCGAGGCCCACACCAGAACGGTGGCGCTTATGATGAATGCTCTGGCCCAATTGGCACAGCAACCCCTGTCAGTAGCAGAGGAAATTGTGGAAGAGCAAGAATATACATTGCCTGAATCCAATTCGTACACCCAAAAGCCTTATTGGCCCGTGATTACTAAAGTGAAACAGTGATATTACCAAATAACCAACCCTATCCATTCTCAAGAACTCGAAAAAGTGGTAGGCTTAGCAGAATTGCATTCATATTAAAACACTCCCGATGCTAGCTCAATCTCCATTCTAGAATCTAGCAATATTTCACGGACTGACCACCTTTCTTAACATTCTTGGCTGTGGTAGTGGAGTCGCACACTACGTGGTTCTCATCTTCATCGCGAGGAATAAACATCCACCACATGTTGCGACCGCTAGCTTCTCCCATCCGCACATACATCGGGCAATCGAGGAGTACAATACTACGCCGTGGTTTCCGTGCAGATTGCCTGCTACCAGCACGCGAATCGGGCCATTTCCTCCATACCTCGTTCCCCAGAAAGTTCCATGCTCTAGTGGACAACCTCGTCGAAGACTTGAAAGACGACAACAACAAGGACAAGAAGAAACAAGGCAATTATGACGACAATCACTCACGATTCAAAGAATTCGTTTCCAAATGCGCTGAAACCATGGGCATCACCTTCACCTCCATTGCCATCTTAGGCTTTGCAGGCCTCATGTACCACAAGTTCTACAATATGCATGTGTTGGACAAAATCGACAAGTCCTTCGATGAAGGAGACCCGGCCTATGAACTCATCATGCATTCCCGCACCCGGCAGGCCCAAGACGACAACCAGTTCTGGGTTGACCGGCCCCAACAGCGCATTCTAGATGAAATCGTCAATGGGGGCATAATCGGCAGATATTTCCTCATTGTGGGTGAAAAAGGAACTGGAAAGACTTCATTGCTCTTGGAATCGATCAAAAAGGTCAATGGGTTCAATGTGACCATGTTTGATGCCCATGCCGATCCAGAGATCTTTCGGATTCGACTTGGGAAGGCTCTCAATTTTGCCTACAGCGAAGATTACATAGGCTCGTTGTTTTCGATACGTGGTCCGCGTGATACTACTGCGTTGCTTGATATCGAAAGAGCCTTTGGAAAATTGGAGGAATTGGCGTTGAAGAGAGTGGAAAGAACCAAGACCCCATTGATTGTAGTCATCAACAACTCGCATTTAATCAAAGAGAATGAAGAGGGTATAAAGCTCTTGGAGTTGTTGCAACAAAAGGCTGAAAGTTTGAGCAGTTCAGGGTTGGTTACCATGGTATTCAACAGTGACGATTATTGGGTATACGAAAAGTTGAAGAAACTCGGGACCAGATTAGAGTTGATAAACGTTCGGGATTTTGATAGGAAAGAAACGGTGAATGCTCTCAAATATATCAGACACCGGTTTTTCCCACAGGATGAGCACAAAATTTCCGATGAAGATTGTCACCAGATTTATGATTTGATTGGTGGCAGGCCCCAGCATATATCCCAAGTCGCTAGACACAAGGATATCATCAAGGCATGTCATGAAATAATCGATAGAGAGAAGACGTGGTTTCTCAATCAATGTGGCTTATTGGGAATGGATATGGATGATGATGTGATGGAGTTTGGTAAGTTTTCGTCTAGTGCCATGTTGTTGATGCGTGAATTTGTCGAAATGGACCGCCAACAGAAAAATAACTTGATTACTGGGGATTTAACTCCTGGGGAAGCCCATTCCAAATTCAAAGACCATCATCTTCCAGAATTACCCTTGTGGAGAAGTAGACAGATCATGACTCGGGCTGATTATATCCAGGATTATGACAACTTGAACATATTCACCCTTGATTCAGAATCACGTGTTAGAGCCGATTCAGTTCCCATGATGCGTGCATTCCATGAAATCGCTTCACAGCCTCATTTTGACGAGCTTTTGCAGGACACCATCCAGAGAGTGGCTGATATCGAAGCACTTGGAAGAACCCGGGAAATCGTGGCCAAAGACCTCAATTTGGGATCGAGCTATACGATTTCACGCCACGACAAACACATCGAAGTGGGTCTCAAGAAGAGTTCCAAACAGGCCGATTTGCATGGGGATTTTCCTGAAACGCTAGACGAGGAGGTCCAGCTGCATGACGATGCCAGTGAAGGGCTCTATTTGGAGGATGTGAAGCGGAAGGACGTCCGCAAGTGGTGGTCCAAGCGCATGCAGGGGTTCAAGCCCGAGCCACATATCCATTCCAAGGACGAGGAATTAGATATTAGTAGAAAATAGGAAAAATTATCTCGGCAGAAAATAGGAAAAATCAAATTGAAATGGCCCGGGAACTTCGGTTCAACCTTCCCGAGTGATGTCGTGAGACCGTTAGTTTGTAGCTCGCGGCTATACTTACCAGGGAGGACTTAGAACTTAGAACCTGTTGCATATGTGGATATTTGCACCCAAATCCCATTTGTGCACGTGACGCGAAATGAATCTGTACCTCTGAGAGTCACTTTGTGCACATTTGAGAACTAGATCAGGGGAAGAAAGCTGTAGGCATGACGGTCTCTAGCAGTCCAATTAAAATCGAGGCAAAGGACCAGGTCGAAAGCTTGCTTTCGAAGTATGACAATTTTTTGTTTGACTGCGACGGAGTGGTGTGGTTAGGGGAGATGTTGATTCCTGGAATGATGGAGGCCATTGACTATCTTGAATCCCATGGAAAGAAGGTTGTTTTTGTCACCAACAATCTGTCGAAGTCTAGAAGCGAGTATGCAGAAAAGTTCCGCCGTTTGGGGTTCAATAACTTCCATAAAGACCAGATTTATCCTACATGCTATTCTGCGGTGAGAAACTTGGCCCAATTGGGAGTAGAACCTGGGTCAAAGGTGTGGGTGTTGGGAGACACGGGAATAATGCAGGAATTGAAGGAAGGAGAATTCCAGGCCTTGGGAGGCACCGATGAGCGGTTGAACACGGAATTCGACCCCGACCATCCGTTGTTGGAAGTTGATCCTGAGGTCAAGGCCGTGATCGTAGGTTCCACCAAGAACATCAATTATATGCGGATTGCCCTGACATTGCAGTATCTTTTGCATGAGAACAAGAAGATTCCTTTCATTGGAGCCAATATTGACCGCACCTATCCTGGCCCCCATGGGTTGATCTTGCCTGCTGGAGGTAGTGTGGTCAATTATATGGAATACACTGCGAAGCGGCCTTTTATCAACGTGGGAAAGCCCAGTAAGACGTTTTTGGACACCATTTTGTTGGAAAATGACTTTGATCGTTCCAGAACATTGATGATTGGCGACACCTTATACACCGATATCAAATTCGGCAATGACGGACAATTGGGAGACGGAAGGGGTTCGCTTTTGGTGTTGACAGGAGGAACCAAGGCGGCAGATTTACAGCATTTGTTGCACAGTCCCGAGGATTATGAGGATGCCTCGAGCATGATGCCGCTGTATGTGATGGACAGTTTTGGCGACTTTGTTAACATGTTGCACAAGTAGAATAGATTAGATATAGTAGAATCAATATAGTAGAATCATTAGATCAGATATAGTACAATTTCATGGGATAATTGGGCGGAATGGCTGGTCTGTGGATGGATGCTGTAGTGGTGAATTGGTGCTGAATTATTGGGAAGGGTGGGCACAACTGGTAATTGGAAACAACACATTTATCACAACCCATTTAAATGCCACAACTGGTGGATCATCGGGATAGAATTGCTGAAACCGGGCAAAATATGGCTATAAAGGCAATAATCTTGCCTTGCATGGATATCCGGTTCGAGTTTGTTCCGACGGATATGTCGAACTATTATATATCCGAATCTCGTGCCACCTAAAAACCTTCACTATTTGGCGCTTTCAAAAGACCCAAATCGGGTTTTTCCTACCTCTGTACTCTGGCCCCTACTGTATTTCCCGATCAGAAGTCCAATCTGACAATTCTGGCATTGCAAGCTCATATTGAATTAGTGGATAATTAATATATTATATGGACCAGTCCCTGAACTCTCCGAGCAGGCTGTGTTTCCCCGTAGAATTACCATATATCAGTACCTGCGATTTTTGCCCTTCCTACCACATCCATACGAAGCCAATAGAAAGGCGCCTGCATCCACCAGGTAGTGCTGAACTCCCCCTGGTCATGGCTTCCAAAAAAAGCGCTATACCAGAAAATTTATCTAACTTACTTAGAGCGAGAACCTTTGCCACAATGATCAACTTCACGGGACTGTCCAAGAAGAGGATCGTTAACTTGGGCAACCGGACAGGGGGACCCAATGGCACAAACTTCTTGGAGCAGTCGAGACTCCAGCGGCTCCAGCGGGAGGAACAGAGACTGAAGGAGAAGGCGGCAGTTGTTCTCCAAAGCAGCATCCGGAGATACCTCGAATTGGCCAAGGTGGGGCAAGACATGAAAAACAGCTGGCGGTCTGGTAGTCCCAGCAACAACTGGTGGCTCCGATTCCAATTTTTGTCAACCTGGTGCCTCTCCAGGCAGTCTCTAGACGAGACTGCAATTGATCTTGCCATCTTGGGCCAGCGATTGGACAGTGAAACCGTCGGTTCCGACCAGGCCTTGGTGCTATTGGCGGCCCTCATAGACTTCCTATGCCGTTCGAAACGCATTGCTGCGAATGGTGGCCTCAGATCAGCAGTAATTGGCCAAGTGATAGCTTGTGCCAATCGGACTGTGGATTTGATTCAAATCTCCAACCCCGTGGCCTTGCTTCGAGTCACCGATGCAAGTGCCACCCTCATTGACGGGCTGATCGCCTATATCCAGCAGGTGGGCTCGCATAGAAACATCAGTCCCTTGGTGGAGTTTGTGTTCAGAATCAATGCCATTGTGCCATTGCCACGATTCATTGATTTCTTGACCATTCCTGGTGCTTTCAAGGATACGAACGTGAAAACAAGCGACATTACCTTCAATTGGAATGAAGTAGGCGCAATTCCAAAGACATCCTTGGTCGATTTGCTTGTCAATTTCCTTGATATTCACGGAAACTCTCCTTTCGAGTACAAAGACTACGTCATACTATCCTCCATCTTGGAGTATGTCACATTCCCCATTCGCCTGTCAGAATCCATGGATGACTTTGAACAAGAACTGGCAACAATCACCACGGCCGTAATCGTGCCAGACACTGCGTTAAAGAAAATACAATCAATGTATTCAGTGGGCTTCATAACCAATGCTATGAATTTCTTCTTGAGTGAAAATCATGACGATGACTCCGAACCAGCCTTTAAACTCATTTCAAGCTTATTCATATTATTGCCAGAATACCAATCCAGACTAAGCATGTGGATCACAATAATTCCAGGTGCATTTAAGTGGTTCTACTCTGAGTTAAAAGGATTTGCAATTTACCACGCAATTCAACAATATCCCCAAAGCTACATGCCGCTCGAAAATCTCAGTCAACTTCTTAATCAACCATCAAGTAATCAATATGGAGGCAACCCAAATAATTCAATTTTCTGGAAGGCATTGTATGCCTTTGAAGAACTTTATTCGTTCTGGCTCATTGTCTCAAATGATTTGGAAAGTTTTCAGAGCGACAGATTAGATTTAGTAGAAGCTCATGACTTTTTAATGTTCTTGAGAACATTGTGTTTAACACTTATTTTCATTCCAAACGAAAAGGAAATATTACTTTCAATAATAATTCCAGATTTAAAATCAATTTCCATTACCTTACTCAATCAGTTATATTCTAAAAATTTGAGGTTGAAATTCTTACCTGATGAATTTTGGAAGGCAAAGGATCTATCATTCAATGTTGATTCTTTGATCAGATTAACTGTTGAAGAAGAACTGAGAACCCGCGATAATGATGCACTAGACGATGATGATGTTGATTTTAGACCACTCCATACACGAAGTGAACTCAATCCAGAAGCTACCGGAAGTATTTTTTCTTTCAATACTTCTGAGACAATTTCAAGAAGGACTTCAGACGTTAATGCAAAACTTCATATATTGAAGAATGTCCCTTTCTTCATTCCATTTAAAGATAGAGTAAGAATATTTCAAACGCTTATAGAACTTGACAAGCAGAATATTAATCCGCCAAATCCATTCTCTTTTATTCAAGCAAACAAACTTTCAGCTGATATAAGAAGAGAAAATTTACTAGAGGATGCATTCAATGCATTTTCTAAATTAGGTTCTAGCTTCAAAAATCAGATTCAAGTTGTATTCTTCAACGAGTATGGTGGCAAAGAAGCTGGAATCGACGGAGGAGGAATCACGAAGGAATTTTTGACGAGTGTTGCCCAAGAAGGTTTTGCTCCGTCTAATGGCTTGGGATTATTCAAAGAAACGAGTGAACATCAAATTTACCCAAGTGATACAATAGGGCTCAAACTTACGAAGAACATTGATATGGAATTACAACAAGTGAAGCTACAATATCTTAATTTCTTGGGTAAAATTATCGGGAAATGTTTCTATGAAAACGTCTTGATTGATTTATCGTTTGCACCATTTTTCCTCAACAAATGGTGTAATACAATGAAGAATTCTATTAATGACCTTAGCACATTGGACTTCGAGCTATTCAGGAACTTGATGAAACTTGAGACAATGGATGAAGCAGAGATAGATTTGCTAGATCTTAACTTCACGGTTAATGAGGTTTTGGATGGTAAAAATCATGTATTTGAAATTATCAAGCATGGTGAACAGACTCCAGTTACCGTGAAAAACAAATTCAATTACATTCACCAGATTGCAAATTTCAAATTGAATTCATCGTTGTTTGTGCAGACAAAGTATTTTACGCAAGGTTTGGGGGAGATCATTTCCCTCAATTGGTTGAAAATGTTTGATTCGCATGAATTGCAAATGTTAATTTCGGGAGCGGAGAATGATGTCAACATACAAGACTGGAAAGAGAACGTGGAATATGGCGGTTTCTTTGATGATGATCTCACTATTCATTATTTCTGGGAAGTAATAAAAGAGATGACATCTGACGAGAGATTCAAGCTTATTAAGTTTGTTACATCGGTTAGCAGGGCTCCCTTACTTGGGTTTGGATCATTGTCACCCAAGTTTGGTATACGGAATTCTGGTAAAGATGTGACAAGACTACCCACCGCGTCAACTTGTGTGAATTTATTAAAATTGCCTGACTATCAAGATAAACGGCTCATTCGGGAGAAGTTGTTGCATGCAATAAATGAGGGTGCAGGATTTGATTTGTCATGAACGGGCGGCTCTCGAGTTGTGCTACAGTTATCTTGTTACATATGCAATACAAGGCTAAATCCCTAAAATACAATTGTAGCCGAAATAAATGTTCTGGAAAAGCTATAATAAAAATCAACAGCACCTACGCTCTGGTCTTTCTCTTGTTCTTCAATAAGACCTTCTGCTTGACTTGCTCGGCCTCGGATTCGGATTCGCTCTCCATCTCCTCGTCTTCGCTCATCATGTCTTCGGATGCAATTTCCCCCTCGTCCACTTCCTCCATGGCGGCCTCCTTGGCGGCTTTTCTTTCGGCCTTCAATCTCAACTCGACTTCTCTCATTCTCAACAATTCGGGGTTGTCGTTGACCAACTTTCTGTCGGCAGCCATCTGCTTCTCGGCATTGCCTCTCATTCTGTTCTTGTAGAAGGCTCTTTCTCTCTTTTGTCTGATTTCTTCCACTCTACCCATGGCCTTCAAGGTGGTGGCCACCAAGTCACGGTTGTATCTGACAGGAACGTTTCTTCTGGAGGCAAAGGTCAAGGTGGAGTCGACCACAAGTTCCTTACCAGCAGCCTTTCTGAATGCCTTGGTCCATCTCAATTTCCGTGGGTTACGACGTTGCTTGAACGACTTATGACACTTGGAACGGCAGAAACGGAACTCTTTGGCATCATTTCTAACGAACATGATTCCGTGCAAGGGATACACTGGGGAGGAGCAGAAATGACATTGATACACTCTCATTGCGGATTATGGTAGGATAATATGGTGTGTGAACACTGGGTAACTCTCGGAGCTTGTAGTTATAGATAGGTTTGTATTGGTGGGATGACCTCGCCGGGAGTTTGTGCTATGACAGTACTGGAATCACCAAGGTGGTAGCGATAGGTGAAGGCTCATCTCTTGATTTTTTCATTTTGATTAAAAGCCGCCTGCCTGCACACAGGGCGATGACCTTCACACTGAACCTAGGGGAGGCGAATCTGCGTTCTGACAGTGGCAGTGATATCGATCATTGAATCTACAGAAAGCTTCATGGTTCTAGAAGTACTGAATAGTCTTGAAAGAACCAGTTCCCCGTGGAATCTTCGAATCCGCCACTGTTCCCTGTCGTGTACCCAGTACCGCGTCACGTGATCTCACTGCTACAACCATGGATGAAAATTTCCCTCCTCCCCAGGCACTATGGCAGGCAACATGGCAGGCAACATGGAGATACCCACGCTAGCGATTCCCGGGGAGTCCCCAAACCAACAGAATCAGCAGCCTCACTACACGGGTCACTTTCAACAAAAGCCCGCTCCCGAGGGCTCGGCCGAATACTACTTCAACCAGACCACCGAATGGATGGGTGATCATCCATGGCTCACTGGAGCAGGCGTTCTCGGGTTGGCGTACTTTGCTGCGGGCTTTGTCAAGTCCAAGCAGCCTGGACTCAACGGAAAGGCGTTTGTCAAGGGCACTTTCGGCCAGAAGATGACTGCACGCGAGGCGTTGCAGGTGTTGAACTTGAAGGAGACCAACTTGTCGCAGGCCAAGTTGAAGGAGCACCACCGGAAGTTGATGATGGCAAATCACCCGGACAAGGGCGGGTCGTCGTATTTGGCCACCAAGGTCAATGAGGCCAAGGATTTCTTGGAGAAGAGAGGAGGCATGAAGAAGAAGTGAACGTCGCATACTGGCAGGGCCCTGGTGGACCGGGGTCCGGCAATGTACATAGAGAACAATAAAAGGGCGAAATAGAGGGCTGTATTGGGGAAAGTGATGTTTCGAGGACCCATACTGCACCTCATTATCCAGATGGTCTGCACATTATTCCTACATTATTCTGCTACATTATTCTTCTGTATCACTCTATCTGTACCGAGGCTTGCACAGATCGGTATGCGTGGACAGATACAACCAAATGGAAGATGCAATAATCCGTTTCATGGCCGTATCCATGCAATTTTCAGGTGCCAAGTCCGGTCCTGCTCTAGTTTGTCTCTAACGTCATACTGCAACAGAGCCGCCCTGTGACTCTGGCACATTCCCCCGCCAAACACCTCCTCAAACCCAATGCCGTGGCAGTAAAACTACTGCGACCCGGCAAGCCAATTGTTCGCACGAGCGTTGCCGCTACCGCAGGGTTTCTCTCCCGCACCGCTAACTATCGCCGCCCACGCTACCGCGATCCCGCCTGCTAAACCCTGACCCAAAATAGCCTCCGTAGAGTCTCCTTAAAGTCTCCCTATAGTCTCCTACTTTCGATGTAGACCTCCCTTAGATAGCTAATCTCTGTTTCACTATACTATCTATCTCTTTTCTCTTTTGCCTCTCCCTATTTTCTCTCCCTATTTTCTCTCCCTATTTTCTCTCCCTATTTTCTCTCCCCCTTTCTCTCGCTATTTTCTCTCCCTATTTTCTCTCCCTATTTTCTCTCCCCCTTTCTCTCGCTATTTTCTCTCCCTATTTTCTCTCCCTATTTTCTCTCCCCCTTTCTCTCGCTATTTTCTCTCCCTATTTTCTCTCCCTATTTTCTCTCCCCCTTTCTCTCGCTATTTTCTCTCCCTATTTTCTCTCCCTATTTTCTCTCCCCCTTTCTCTCGCTATTTTCTCTCCCTATTTTCTCTCCCTACCTACTCGCGCCATCCCACCACCTCCTCTCCTCCGACACTGCCGTGATCCTCCCGGTAGTGCGATCTCCAACAAATCACCTCCGGAACATCACAACCCCAGCCCATTCTATAAATAATACATCTATCCATTCCGCTGTTCATAGCCGTGCCTGCCAGTTCCCACCAATTGGCTAATTCATCAACTCCTTCCTTCCCGTTTGTTGCCAGTACTTCCCGTTCTGTCTCCCCCTTGTTTGTTTTCAGGCCCCTTCCGTGTTTGGCATCGAGCTCATACCATTGGTAATTCCAGTCGACTCAGTGGTTCCTTTCTTCTAGTCGTTTCTCCAGCCCCTTCCCTTCGTCGTGTCAGTCGATCCCATCCAAGTTGATCCGCCCCTATGACCACCTACGAGAAAATCGTCAAGGGTGCCACCAAAGTCAAGGTGGCAGCTCCCAAACCCAAGTACATCGAACCCATCCTCATGGCCACATCAATTGACCACACCGTGGCCGCAGAGAACTTCGGCATCATCATGAGAACCTTGAGACAGCGGCTCCAGGACAGCTCGTGGTCGGTGGTGTACAAGTCGTTGATCGTGCTCCATGTGATGATTCGAGAGGGCGATCGAGACGTCGCCCTCAACTATTTGGCCAAAGATGGCCACGGAATGCTTAATCTCTCCTCGCTGAACATCTCCAAGGCCTATAATTTCAATACCGATGTCCGCTACATCGTCAAATACTCCAAGTACCTCCACACCCGGGTCAAGCAGTTCGAGGCCACGGGAATAGATTACGTACGAGATGAACGCTCCAACAACAGCACCAGCCAAGCCGGCGGAAGATTGAGAGAATTGCTGATCGAAAAGGGCTTGCTTCGGGAGTCCGAGAGTGTTCAGAAGCAGATTGATGCATTACTCAAAAATAACTTCATGGAGAACGAAATCAATAATGACGTCCTTTTAACCGCATTTAGATTGTTGGTAAAAGATTTGTTGGCCTTGTTTCAGGAGTTGAATGAAGGTGTCATTAATATCTTAGAGCATTACTTCGAAATTTCAAAATCGGACGCTGAAAGAGCATTGAAAATTTACAAGAAGTTCGTTGATCAAACCAAGTACGTCATTGATTACTTGAGAGTTGCAAAGCATCTAGAGTACGCCACCAAGTTGCATGTTCCTACTATCAAGCATGCACCCACTGCCTTGACGTCTTCCTTGGAAGAATACTTGGATGACCCCAACTTTGAAATTAATAGACAGCAGTACTTGAATGAAAAGGGTAATAAATCAGCAGCAGGAAATGCCAAAGGACCTGGTCAATTTCAACAAGATCAAATCCAACAACAACAACAACAACAACAACAACAACAACAACAACAACAACAACAACAACAACAACAACAACAACAACAACA